>APFE030952909.1:0-20480 GCA_000404065.3 Pinus taeda | reverse complement strand
AACAGGCACCACAGCAGGGTGAATTAAAGAAAAAGACACCGTGGGTTAAAACTTCAACATATCATCACCCACATCACCCCGCAAGACAACCATCAAGATGGAAACCAAGTAGTCACAACCCCTGTATGACGGATCGTGAGGAGAGAAGATCCACCTACTACACATCAACACAAAAGAACTGCCATGGTCAACTTCCATATCAAGCAAGCGAGGCACCAACGAGATTGAGGGTTCACCTTTCTCTTGGATGGCTAGATGCACGTGCATGGTACCAGTGGACTACTCTTTTGAGTAGATCTTATTATTTGTGTTCTTCCATGTTTCGGGGACGAAACATGCTAAGGGGGGTGGAATGTTATATACCTAGGGGGGATAATATGGGGTACCAAGGGAGGTACCCAAGGTAATAATGTAATAATGGGATGGGCCATAGTAATAAATAAGATGGTTAACCCATATCATGTAAGGGACCACAAGTAGTTAGTAATAATGTAATGGGCCCATGGTATTAGTTGATGGTATGAGGGAACCATAGTAATGATTCATGGTATTGTATGTATGAGGCTTATATGGAGGCTAGAGACTCCATGTCAAGAAATAGTGTCAATGAATATTGTATGAACAAGCACATGGCTTGTGGAGTGTTCTCCTTCCTTAAGGAGTGAATGTATGGTGTTGCCCTACCTTAAGGGTTTGATAATAAAGAAGCATTTATATCTTATTTCTTGGGTTTATTTCTATTGTCTTATATTTTCATATATTTCCGGGTTAGATCTACAACACTATTAAGGCAATGTAATGAAGATCGGGTCAGAGGAGGGCCATTTTTAGGCCTGCAAGTTGTCACTCGAAGGTGAGATCAATTGTCAGATTGAAACGATCAGAGGAGAGCCATTTTTAGGCCTGCAAGTTGTCACCCAAAGGTGAGATCAATTGTCGGATTAACACGATCTCGGTCATCAGATGCAGAGGCTTGAGTGAAATCTCCCCAGAATAACATGATATCGTGAATTAATGCTACCAATTTGTGTTACCGCCTGATATTTCATGGATAACTACACCTATGTGGTTGGTTCGAAGCAATGCCCTGCATAATTATAATAAATGTTATTTAATATATATATATATAAAGTAAACTTATAGACATTTTAAATTTAACTAGAAGATATGCAAAAAAATAAATAAAGCGAACCACTTATAAAAACGCATACTTATTATAAAAGAACAAATATTATAAAAAACTCACAATATCTGTAGAAACTATTGAAATGGACATATTACGTACACGTTGCTATTTTTTTCATTGCCTTACTGATACAATAATTCAACTATATGGTAACGTTGTTGATTGAAAACTTGGCAATCCATTGACATGAATAAAATACAATTAAATAGGAGCGTAGTTAATTGGGTGTTTTTCCGTTGATCGATTTTCGACTAGGGAGTTAAACAATTTCCGTGTTGTGTAAATACTAAAACGTTTATGTCAATAAATATGCCCACACCCTCCACCTGTGTCGTGCGTATGGCCAAAATTTTGGCAGCGTGAACATAGTGCAGGCACCCCTGTGGGGACGCCACTTTGGAATCCTCAATGCCGTGTGAAGAGTCCCAAATGACTTGCATTTATTTAATGACAAATCCCAAGCAATAATTACTAAATAAGAGCCCTTCTCTTATGCACCAATCAAAAATTAAATAAATTCAATTTAATAATTTGAAAAAAAAAAAATATTTAAAGGTTCTAATGTCCACATTAAATATTTTTTATAAATTTTTGGTCAACATGAATTTAATTGAAGGGTCAACTTATTTTTGAATATGTTATACCCTAGCCTGCGACGAGATAATAATCATAGTTACCAAATTCGAATTCGATTCGATACGATACGGGAAAAATTCAACTCTATATAAATTCAATACGGAAAAAGATTCGACACATAAAATCTTGATTCTTCGAACACTTAAATATTATAATATATATATATATATATATATAGTCTTATATTCAAATTTTAATGAAAATATAAAAGTGTTATAAAATATATATATATATATATATAATCATTATATTCAAAATTTTAATGAAAATATAAAAGTTGTATAAGTTGATTTTTTTCCAAAATAGAAGTTACTGTTTTTTATGTTTTATATAAGAGTTATTGATTTGCAACCAATTTGTTATTTTATAATTTCTTGTAAGGTAAGAATTATCTTTTTTCTTAATTGCAATTTGTCATTTCATAAAATTTTCTAATTTAGAAATTACTATTTTTTTATTTTTTTCTATAAAAATTATATTTTATTTTTTACTTTTTTTCCAATAAGATTATCAATTTGGTAAGATAGAAATTATCGATTTTCTTTTTTTTCTTATAAAAATTGTCAATTTTTTCTACTAAGAAATACCAACTTGCTTAATTCATTATGTGATTACAGAGGCTTGAATAGGAAAATACTAATTTGCTAATTCTTCTAAGAAAATTTATAAAAAGTAATTGATCTTACCATTAGCTTTGTTTTTCTACATCATTTCAATTTTCCACCAAAATTGTCTAATTCCAATTTCTAAACTTGTTAATACTTTTAAATTTATATACTTACCCACCATCTTCTAAATTTATAAAATATATTTAAACAAAGGTTTGAAAATCTCTTAATTTGAAAAATTGTTATGTATTTACTTAACCATGTAAATTTGTATAGATCAAACTTCAAATCTGTTTATGGTATACCTTCCGTATGGCCATTGTTTCGGTGTAATGTAACATAGGCAATTGTTTGGTGTAACGAAGGCCTGTTGCGGAACACGTTAAAAGAGGAAGCAGGAAGGCCTGCTGCGGAACACGTTAAAAGAGGAAGCAGGAGAGTAACGAAGAACTGGAGCAGGTGACTGACAAAAATGTAACACCGTACTGAATTGAAATTCTCTGAATTAATCGCCGTACCGAACCGAACTAGCGAATTCACGTATTTTTATCGCCGATACGGACGAACTTGGTAACTATGATAATAAGTGCAATACTCAACTTTAAAATTGAAATTACTTGTTTACATTATAATGAATATATTTTTCCTTCAACATTGTTTTAGATATTAATATATGCAAATGATTTTTTTTGGATATTGAAAAATTTAATCTATAAAAAATACTTTATTTAATTTATTTGTTGATATTATTAATTATTCAATTAATTTTTATATTTATATTATTAATCATTTATTCTTAATTTTAATATTAATATTTTATAATTTAAAATAAAAATAAAAGCAATCTATTATAATAAAAATATTAAATTAAATATTTATAATTAATAATTAATATTAATAATAGTAAATATAATTCATGATAATATAGTTAATATTAATTATATAATATTATAATATTACTTTTAAAATTACTAAAAATTATATAATATATTAAGTTTCAATTAAATATTAAAAAGTCATTTACAAAAATTAAAATTAAAATGCATGTTAAATAATTTTGTTAAAACAGAATATCTAATTTAATAATGAAAAATTTCAAAAATATTAATATTAAAATTAATTTCAAATATCAATATTAAAAATTAAAGTGAAAAGTTAATAATATAATAATATAATAAAAATAAAATTAAAATTTATTGCAAATAATTTGATATATAATGATTAAAAATATATAAATAAATTCAAAATAAATTTATATACAATACATCAACATGTTATTCAATACTCAAATAAATTTATATGCAACGCATCAACATGTCATTCAATATCCTTGCTAAACAAGTTATTCAATTCTCATCAAATTCACCAAGTCATCTTTCTTTCTTATCACTTTTATCTTCAACATGAAGGCATTGCATTGAGCCTTCTCAATCTTCAATCTGATCATGGATTCCTTATGAAGGTGATCTTCTTTGACCTTTAGGTTATCTTCTCATACAGCTACCTTTTCAATCCCAAGATGGACTCATATTGACTTCATAGTTTCCGATACCATATATTGATCTTCCTTCAATACTCTACAACCATACAGTTGAACTGGTCCCAAGTAACATCATGTATTCCTGAACATGTTTTCTAGGTAGAAAAATATGTTAACCAGATAAACAAACAATAACTAGAATAGACTCACCTCACCATGGCGACCTTCTCGTTCCATCAACATCCTCATCGACTATCTCCACTCAATAGTTCTTTCATGCATCAGAGTCCCCAAGGATTGAACTTGATTACCAAGTTACAAATTTTTCTTTCGGAGATTCTACTAGATGTTAATTATTATCTTACATATTCTAGAGAAAGTCCTATTCTTTTATACATTCTTAAGTAAGTCAAATTTTGTTATTTTCTAGCATCATTAATACTTAAGCATATTTTTATAACCAACTTCCTTTCACAAGATTATTGTACATATGAATCTTATCCAAAGTTTACTTTTCAACACGCATTCTTATGCTTTTATCCAATAATCTAACTTTATGACCCTAAAGTGACCCTTCAACTTGACCCATTGCATTACTTCATCCCTTTACCAGTATTGATTCCACATTACATGGAATGTCTACTTTCATTGTCATGATGCTTTTCCCAATGACCTTTCAAAATGATGGTCCTTCCTGTATCATGATGATTCTCTAACATAATTATATATAATACTTGAATGAAAAATATGAAAAAATGGTCTAACATTATATTCTAGATGATATCTACTAAGCAATTTAATCATATAAATTCCAAACATGCTACTATCATACGCTTCTATCCTATGATGCATATGCAAAAACATATCGTCTAAAAGAAAAATTAATATTCATAAAGAACCTAGACATCAGTGAACCTTATTTAGTAGTAAATATCCTTCACTTCTTCCTTCTTTGCCTTCTTCTCAAGTTCTCCCACTGTTTCGGCCACATGAGCTTCACTCCTTTCCTTTCTCTTGTTTTTTTGTTGATTTGGACAGTCCTTATAGTATCCAAACTCATTACACTTGAAGCATTGAATCTTGGACATGTCTTTCTTCTTGGACTTATCAAACTTTCCCTTGTTCATCTTCTTGATTTGGGCTAGAAAGGCTTGATATTGCTTATCTAAACCAATATCATATTTGACCTTGATCCTTGATTCTTCCAATATGCATTGGGCCCACAACTCATAAAAGAGAGTTGAATCCTTTTTGGAGTAGATACTTGCTGCATTGTTGGTCCATTTTGGTGGCAATGCATTTAGAACACATATGGTCATATTTGAATCAATAAATAGTTCCCCAAGTCCTTGAAAATGGTCTCTTAGTTGTGAGACTTTCATGAGAACGAATGCCATATCCTCATCCTTTGCTTTCTTCATTCTATATATCTTATTTCGCAAAGACATCTTCTGATAGGTTATACTTAAAGAGTACAAATTCACTATCTTGTCATACCTTGCCTTGGAAGTCTTTAAGTTTGCAACAAATGGAACAAGAGAATCCTTAATTGATTTGACTATGATCCGTTGTGCCCTTACTTCCCCTTTCTTGTACTTCTCTAATTCTTGTGTCCTTTATTTGCTAGGTTCAGTGATTCGCCTAGTGACATATTCCATCACTTCTTGTTCTGTGAGTATCAAGTCAATTATTTTCTTCCATGCCAGATACTTTGATGCTCCAATGAGCTTATTGTTATCTTTGCATAAAGAGCCCATATGACTTGAAGATTAAACCATGATGTAATAGTATTATACTTACTTTCTGACCAGGATTCTTCTTGATGATGTATTCAACCTTCTTGATGCCTTCAAGATCTTTGAGGAGGCTTTCTTGAAAGATGTTCCCTAGGATCATTCCACCAATAACATCCAAGATTTATGCCTTCCAAATAGACTTCCTGTGATATCAACACCCTTCTTGAGAGATTGATGTAGACCTTGATCTTCTTTTAATGTATAAACCCTAGATGAGAAGGTCTTCTACCAATGAGTCTTTGACTAGATTCCTTAAAGAGATAATCTTCCTTGTAGTTCCCTTCTTCAGGCTTTGAGAGTTTCCCTTTTCCCTTCCCCTTGACAAGTGAATCTTCCTGGTGTCCTTCCAATTTCCTTCTCTTATTCACCTTAGCTCTGATAACATGTTAGAAAATTGTAAAGTGACAACTTATCAATATTATTTTCTTTAATGTTGATATTCGCTTGTGAATCTGTATTATCTTCTTTTGATATTTAGGTAGATATTTTCATCAAACAATATCAAGATCAACAACAACTATAGAGGAAACAGGCTTCCAGCCAGCGAAAAACCCCTCCAAGGGGAAAGCCTAGAAACTCTTATCTTCTTAGAATTTGCTCCAAATGAAATACAAATACTCAATCCTTAGACCAAGTCCTTCTCCTAGTACCTAGTCAACCCTTCCTCTTGTTGAGAAATGTAATTAGTTTTGGTATTCATAATTGTTGTATTGATTTCAATATGTATCCTATGTAACAAACAAGAAAATAAAAAGAAAAAGAAAAATTATTATTATTATTAAAGCATGGGTTTCATGCTCATTATTGATGGTCCTTTAGGTAAAATCATGTTCTTCATTTTTCTAGGGTTTGTTAGGTCTCAATATTTATTGACATGAGTCAAAGGAGTCAACATCATGTTTATAAGACCCTTCTGGGAAATTTGTAATTGTAAAAAGAATTATTTTTTAGTCTAGAAAATCCTAGAATCTCCAAGAGAACAAGTAGGCCCTGGGAACATCAAGTTAGCCTAAAGGAGGGAATTTGACCCCTTGAGAAGACTATATAAAGAGAAGTTCGACTTCATTTGGTGACACACTCACTCATAAGTTCCATCTAGAAGAAGAAGTTCAATCTATAGTTGGGAAGCTGCAAGAACAAGAGTGAAGTTAAAGGAGACGGAAGAAGGATGAGATTTATTGGTTTTTGGGCTCTATCTCTCTCACAAGTACGAAATTCTAGGGTTTATGGGTTGTAAGAAGATTTCGAAGTTGCAGGATTGAGTTGCAGTAGGAAAAAGTGCAACATCTGGTAACTAGGGAGAAGGAAACTTTGTTTATACCTCACTAACCTTAAGAAGTGTTGTCTTGCTCTTGGAAGGTCCCAAAAGGAGGCTGAGTTGGAGTTTCTTTATGAGATACAAGGTTGAAATTGCAAGTTGAAGTTTTAGGTTGAGGAGCAGTATTGTAGTTGGCATGTCAAAGTTGTGGTTTCTAACAGCTTTGTGCAAATTGAAGGAAGGACTAGAGGAAAGGCCAATTTGGTACTAGGAGAAGGACTTGGTCTAGGGATTGGGCCTTTGTATCTCATTTGAAGCAAATTCTAAGAAGATAAGAGTTTATGGGTTTTCCCCTTAGAGGGGTTTTACCCTGGATGAGAACCTATATATGTGTCCTCATTTGTAGTTGTCGTTTCTTGATATTGTTTGATGCAAATATATAAGTAAAGGACATCAAGAAGATAAATAAGATTCATAAGCAAGTATCAAGGTTAAAAGAAAATAAGCATAATAAGTTGTCATTTTACATTTATAACATGGTATCAGAGCTACGGTGAACAAGGAAGGTACCTAGAAGGACACTAGAAGAATGCTTATCAAGGAAAGAGGAAACTCTAGAGTAAGAAACTCGAAGAAGAAGACTCGAGGTTGAATACTTTCTAATCCAAGGTTTCTACATTGAAGAAGATCAAGAACTACATCAATCTTGCAAGAAGGATATTGATCTCGCGAGAAGAAGTCTATTTGAAAGGCATCAAAGCTTGGAAGTTGTTGGTGGAAGAATCATAGGGAACATCTTTCATGGAAGTCTCTTCAAGGATCTTGAAGGCATCAAGAAAGTTGGAGACATCATCAAGAAGAATCTTGTGTTATTTTGGCAGATCAATGACAAATTCCAACCATGGAACTATATTCCTCTTTTTTAGAGGACCAATTTTGGCTATTGAAGCGCTCAAATCGAACAAGGGAAAGTGTACTTTTGAATTAAAATCCCACATGTGTATATTTGATCAAGTTGGCCCTAAAGAAAATTGGACACCCTTGGAAGGCTATAAATGCAAGTGACCTCAGCCTCATTCGTACATCATAATGAGACATTATTCTATTATCTTTCATTTTTTTTGCTCTCACAAGTATGAGACATGTCCGCGGAGAATGGGTTCGCACGAAGGAGAAATTGCAGGGTCTAAAGCTCACATTTTTATTTTATGGTTTTGGGCCTCGGCTGCAAGGATGACATAGAGCGATATTGACTGCATTCGCTCACTAGCTGGCTCATCCTTGTGACTAAAGATTTTTAGTCGTACGCACAACATGTCCTAGTCGCAGGCTTTCCAAAGGCCAATTTTGACTGCAGTCACTAGATTACAGGCTCAAGGGAGCGACTGGAACTTGCGAGTCTCATGCATGACTCCTCCTCCATGTGACTAGAACCTAAATGTTGAAATTTCAATTGTCCAAAGTTTTTGCTCGTTGACTGCAATGTTCGGCAGTTGACTGTAGATAGTAACAGTTCATTACAGGCTTCTGAATTAAGGTTTTGAATATGAGCATTGTCGAGTTCATATCATGGATGTTGTTTAGTTGATTTTGATGGATAGTCATATGGATGAAGATATATATCATTGTACTCTCTTTTGTTGAATCATTCAATGACAATCTAATAAGAAGAAGAATTTGAAAGGGTTTTTCCCATACTGGGTTTTGCCCTGGTCTCTAATCAATCCTAGTGTTTATATGTGTGAATGTTTTTTCTATTGTTCCTTTATGTTCCACTGCATTGATGATATTGTTATTTATATTTAGTTGCAAATGTTGTTGGATAATTATGTAAATTAAAATAATGTTATAATGTCATGCGGTGAAAATAATATGGAAATGATAAAATCCAATTATCAAAGAAAATAACAATATATCCCTAAGAAAATTAACATGGTATCAGAGTTGGGCTGAAGAAAAGTCAATGGAGATCAACCCTACGAAGACACCTTTGATGGAAGCATGAGAAGATGGAGCATACCTAAAAGAATTCTAGGGTTTGAAGGAAATGTGAAAATTCTTGAATCTAACACATCAGAAACCCCTACTACAATTATTGGTTTACAATCTCCTACTTGTTTTTTACATTAACAAGTTATTTAATTGCATAAAGATCGAAGTAAACATTATTGACACCTTCACAAATATACAAATCATGCACTGAAGTAAACAAAAACTATAACACAAGGGACAGTTATTTTTGGACAATCGTCCCTGAAAAAAAACAATTCGGGAAAACCAGTGCAGCATATAGAGGGTTTGTATTATTAAACAGATTTCATGAATACAACTAGGGTGCCAAAAATGGCTCACCCAACAGATAATATCCTTGGCAGTAGTACCTCTATCCGGAGACAGATATTCTGGAAAATCAACAAGCGGATGATCAAACCCCACAACGACTCTGGTTGTTCCCTATGCTGGACAGCGAAAGCTGCTCCAAGCACTTCTCTGGAACTACGTCACTCCTCCAAGTGTTGCATCACCCTCTCCTGAATTAGAATTTTCTTATATGCTCCCAGTGTTCCCCACAAAATCTCCCCAGCGTCAGCTTCTACGGCTTTTGTGTCACCTATGTTAGCCTTCTGCGTCATCTCTTCAGCCTCTACGTCAACCCTTCTAGGGTTTGCATTGTCTCTTCTAGCACTGCGATGCCTCTCTGTTATGTATTCTTCAGCCTCAAGTTAAAATCCCTTGCTAAGCTACCCTCACTGGAACTCTTATCACTAACTCGATTTCCTCAGCAAACCTCACCCCAGAAAATCTAATTCTATGATCTCTTGGTGTGTCTCCAACTGACCCTCAAGCCTCCTCTTATACTTTTCCTGTTGACGATTCAACGGCTGAGATTAAGTCCCTAATCAATGGCTAAGATTAGAACTGTCTTGATCATCATCACTTAGAAATTTCTCACCCATTTTCTATTAAAACACATTAATATTTTTATTTTCCTAAGTTTATACTTAGGAACCTTTTAAAAATATTAATTATTTTAATATCTCTTCATCCGGGTGGAATTTCTCCAAACGATTTTTGGGTCTTGGAGATTCATGTGACTTAGCCTCTCCACCAAATTTCATGGTTGGATCATATCCGACACTACCCAAAATCAACACTCCCTCTTAGTGAGGAATGTGCTCTAGGAATGCTTTACCATAGAAGCATCACATTGATCCTCTGCATCGGTCCTCTACGTTGATGCTTGACCTGCTGCACCACATCCACTGCAATGTTGCTTCCCGTACCACTGCCCATGAAATTGCCACTGCCATTGCTACCTCTGTACTGCAGCTCCCTCTCAACATGTTGCATCATGCTGCCCATAGAACTGCCACTATTAATTGCGGCACTGCAACTCAGTTACCGAGAAGTAAGTAATTGACTTCACCCAAAGACTGACATCCTGGCAAGTTTGGAAGCCTCGTGATGTTGAAGCCACCTCTGCTGCTATCATGTGCTCGCTCTACTGCCATTGCACTGTTGCAATTTCCACTGCGATGCTACAGATTTCTTCACTCTAGCACTTCCTTGCCGCTCCATCACACCTTGCTCCACCTGACACCTGTCATCATGCTACTGTCTTTAAGGGCTCCCGTAGTCGGATGTGATCCAAGAGTTGGGGCACCTCAAGGATCATGCCCCTTTTTGTAGTCCTCTCGACTACAGCTCTCTGCCTCCCCACCTCTTCTCTAGAGGTGCATGAGCACTCATGGCACAATCATCATCAGTCTCAACATCCTTCTCCGCCTTTGTTGGAGAAGCCTTTGATTCGGAACCTTCTCCCTTGCCTTTCTTCCTGGGGCACTGAGATGCATAATGTCCAAGATCCCCACATTTGAAGCACTTGACCTTGGAAATGTCTTTCTTATTCCTCTTTTGAACCCCCTCTTGTCCCGTTAATGCTAGAGTTGCATCCTCCTCCTCCTTTTTCTTGATTCGAACTCCCTTACCGCTGTGGCGAAGTAAAATTATAAGTGCGGACACAAACAATTCCTCTAACCCGATAGTGGGTCTAGCCACAACCGAGACATTCTGTGGAATATTTCCTTAGGTTATAACCAATTAAGAGGGCCTACCCATTAGTACGCTTATCCCGTTTGATGATGTCCTTGCTTACTCGTTTCATCTATCTCCCGTTTACTTCTTCAAACACCTGAAACAAGTAAACAACAGCAAACATCAAACGTGATAATAGACAATTGTAATTAAACCTACTTAACGAGTCAAGAAACATTAAGCCATGAACATGTAAGATGACACATCATGTAAAAAATCAATTGATAGTTGCATATATATTAAATCAATAAGAGATTACAACCATTGTCTTGACGTTTCCGTTCTCCTCCGACAAAACCAGGTCCCCACACACTTTTTCTAGCACTCCATGATGACCTCAACAATAATAGTTTTAAGGCTCTTCCCTTTAAGCTTCACACTAAACAAAATTCACACTTATCCCTCACACAACTAGAGAGCTACAACTATGAATTTCTTGTTGTTTACTCCAAACTTAATTAGCACCAGAACACCAACATTAACACTACAACACTAACACTGGCTTGTGCTTGGGAAAAAATGGAGGTTTATATAGCATGAATGGATGGGAGATGGATCCTCTTCTCATGGGAGAAGGTCTTATCTCTTGAGGTAGTTCCATCCTTATAGGAGAAAGGAGCCCAAACTGACATCCTCGACTCCATCCGGCCAAACCATTTACCAAACTTATGTTATGAAGCTTCTAGAGCTGGAAGCTTCCCCTCTTTATTTAAAAAACTTTCCATAAGAGGATCGGCGTGACTGAAACAAAGCTCAGTCGCTCTAGTCGGCGCTAGGGATAGTGTTAATCCCTGCACATCGGTGTGAGGAGGACCAAGGCCATTAGTGTAGGTCTTAGGGCCATTAGTGCCAGTCGAAGTACAAATTCTAACATGTGAATAAATATGTTGACGTCAAACATGCTAGAAAGTTGCTTGATTACCAATCAATGATGTAAATTGTTAACAAGTGCGAGAGAAACCATCAATAGTGACAATGGTCCTCAAGGTACTATCAGCACAATCAACGGAATGTGAATAGAGGAACTGAAATCGAACACTCGTGAAATCACCCGAACGAAATCCAGTGATGTGAACTTGTCGTCAAGTACGAAGAACTTTCCATTAAGGCATGCAAGATCTAAGGTATTGGAAGGGAGTCTCTCGGTCAACTTCCCAGGTAATGAGTTGAATTCGACAAGAAGAGACCGTGTTGAAGGAGGGCCATAATGTATCCCACATCATCGGCACGAGACAAAGGGGCGCAAAATGATTGTGGATGATACAAAGAATCAGAAGTAAGTGTAACTACAGAAGGACAATTCTTGAACATATCGACGACACAACTGGAAGTTTGGAAAATTTTGGATCCATAGGACCAATTGTCATGATGGCGTGGCAGAGATCGAATGGAAGGAAAAAATGAACGGCCCAACCTAGGAAGGTCAACGATAAAAATGAGGATATCCCAACCCGACACGAAGCAGAAAGTGTCATGTTCAAGAGTGAGTTTCCGACACAACTGATTAGATTTCCAAATTTTTCCCCCACCATTTCTAGCAGTTACCCCAATTATTTTTAATCGCACACTTAAAGGGGATAGCATATGCTTGCATTGTAAGTTCATCCTCTGGATGAATCCGACCTAGTAAGTTTAACGAGCCTTAGGAAGGAGAAGCTCATGTCCGTCCTGATGACGAATCCGATGTCGTTTAATTTTTTAACAAGTCCGACAAAGGTGTAACTCCGTATCTTTTTCATGTTAAGAGAGTTTGAAAAAGACACAGAAAGAAAACTCTACATGGTCCATTTTTGGATATTTGTGTCTCTCAAGCCTGAAAAGGTAGAAAACGATACTTGAGAGAACTACTTAACCGTTTCAGTCAAGGAGTACCTTTTTCGTATTTAGTGCATCCCAACCCGAAAATGGGGTAAACGTATACTAGGCGCACAACGTTTCGCATCCGTTAACAAGTTTGAAACGACAAAGGCTCGACTATATTTTCGTTTTTAAAGGGTCAAAAAAGAGCTTGAAAGCAGACTCCATGTTTTTATTTTATTTTAACGAATCAAAAAGGGAAAAATACTCGGCGATCTTTTCATTTTTTATGAGTCAAAAAAGAGCTTAAAGGTATCTCGTCCTGGAGGAACGAGTGGTATAAAGGGTAGCAACTAGCTCCGGAATGATGGAACTGCTCAAAACATGTAACGGTCAAGAGGCTGGCTAACAAAACCACTCATCGTTGCGGTTCCTTAGGAAAGGGAAAAACAACCAAGTGAAAGCATATGATCGGCCAAAGAGATGGTGGCGATGGAATAAAACAACCAAGGCTCATCTAGCATAAATCAGTTGATTAAAAAGGCAATCACGAGATGTAAAATGGGCATGGGTTCATTTTTACACAAGCTTGAACCATGGAGAAATCTTCTTGGATTCGGTTTCATGTTTACACAAGCTTGAAACAAAAAACTATGCTTGTTATAAGTTTGCATGCCCCCAGCATAATGACTCAATCGAGGTACATTCCCCCAAGCTTCATTTCAATTACCTAGGTGGATGGAATGAAGGTTCACTTTCGAGATCTTGGAAAAACTCGACTGGGATTTTACGAGATCTTAACCAAAGACTCGGTTTGGAAAAGGGAGTTGCTTCATTTTTTAATGAGGTTGACATAGTAAAAGAACTATCCTCGAGACCCTTGTTTCATTTTTTAACGAGCTTGACACAAAACAAAGAACTATGCTCACACCCTTTGTTTCATTTTTTAACTAGGTTGACACAAGACCAAGAACTATCCTCATGACCCGTGTTTCATTTTTAAACGAGATTGACACAAGACTAGGAACTATCCTCATGGCCCTTGTTTCATTTTTTAACGAGGTTGACACAAGACCAGGAACTATCCTCATGAACCATACGCGAACATGGTTCCCAAGAGGTCTTCACTAGACGGAAGAACTAGGAGGAATACATGTCAATTGGTACCATAGATAGATTAGGTTCCAATGCCCCTAGTACATAATGCCTTATAACATCTGTTTGATCATCAACAGACGCGTAGACGAAACGAGTAGCCACATAACTGACCTGTGGTGGGGAACGTACTGCTTTCAAATAAGATCTAATAGGGGGTGATGGTTGCAAAGGAGGCGCCTGGTGACCAATGAACGACAATTGATCAATGGCCACTATTCTCCCTTCATGCAGAAAACAAACCACATGGAAAAGCGAAGAAACAAGAGCTCCCATGAAATAAACATAGTCGTGTCCAAGGAGAAGATTGAAATCTAAGGGACCTTGGACTACCATCACGTTTATATAGACGAGTTTTCCTCCCAAATTAATAGGGAACTTGGGAAGGACCCCCAAGGGTTGACTGGTTCCTCTGTTGAAAGCCAACAGATTCTAGGTGACAGGCACAATCTATGGGGAACCCAAAGCTTGCCAAGTAGTAGAATACATGATGCTAACAGACACGCCTTCATCTAATATAGTGCCATGTACTACCATATTATAGGCTTGTACTGTGATCTGGAAAGGAACATAAGATGGAAGGCGGAAAGCAGTCAATGACCCCTAATCGAAAGAGACGACGGAACTACTTAGTGGGGGTATCATATGATTGCCCCCATTCTGTACAGGAATAGGAGAAGGACTCTCGTGAACAACCGGGACAGGAGGGTCATGCTTCGATTCATGAGAATATGAGGAGACAAGAAGAACATGAACAGTATGATCGCTACTCTCTTCGGGAACAGAGTGAACAACTGAAGGAGGAGCCAAGTCGACACTCTTTTCGACCAATGGTTGGTCAGGAACAGACACAAAAGAGTCATGCTCAGGAAGAGCATGATGGGAAAGAGATGAATCCAAGTCAATCTCTTTACCAACTAGGATAGGGCAAGAAGAAAGCCTCTGATAACCAACAGGAAGTTGGGGTTGAGGAGCTGCAAGGTTTTCCAAAACTTTAGAAGCTTTATCATAAGAGGACAAAGGTGAAGAAGATGCATCCATTCACATAACCTAGAGAATAATCTAATATTTCCTTTCTTCTTACCATCATTAGCTGAAGGTGCAGCATCAACATGATCTCCAGAGGTCGACAGGGATGGTCGATTTAGGTCTTGAGACCATACCTCTAAGACTTTGGGAATGCTAGGACAGTCTCGAAGGAGATGATCACCCTGACACAGCTTGCAAGGGAATTTAACCTTACATGGAGGATCGGAAGGTTTGTCTACAAGAGGTGCATTTGGAGTAACAACTACATGGTTGGCCTCTCGCTTATCTGACTTCTTCTTCTTCGTCTTCTTCTTCTTCTTCTTCTTAGCCTCCTGGTTACTAGATTTGAAACTTTCATGAGGCGAAGTAGAAGAGGAGGGTGAAGAAATGGGGGAAGAAGGCAAGGGGTCAACCTTAGAATCATCGTGACAGGATTTGAATGAAGAAGATGTTTGGACAGGATTCGGGACAATCGGGACCACCGAGGTCAAAAATAACCAAACAGGTAAACCAATGGTTAACCCAATGAGGGACAACGTGGCCATATAAGGAGCACCAGTGTTTCCCAAAGAAGAAAAAGGACCAGGATTCCCATCCAAGGGGAATCCTTGACTGGTAGACTTCGGAAATGTTGCCATTGGAATCGACCCTAAAGAATTACTAAGGAAGATAACTTTAACCAGGAATATTTCATGGGTAGTTAATTTTAAGACATTGAAACAAAACTTTCCCTTTTCATATTTTAAGAGTCGAGAAAAGGATGAAAGGTGACTCTATCACTTTCTATTTGAAACGAACTCGAAAGGACAAGTGCTCAGATGATCTTTTAAGTTTAAAGAGTCAAAAAGATCAAATGACTACTCAGGATGATCTAGGTAAAAAGGATTACTAGGTAACTGTGAACTGTAGAATACCCCCCGGCAAACCAAGAAGTATGGGCAGGCAACCTCCCCAAATGTTGTGTTCGGTGGATCATGTTTACAGGGCGGCAGACTCAGCTTCCAATGGATAAAGGATTGCAAACCTAGTGGGGTCTCCCTTTATATACACGATGGTACGAGGAGCACAAGTCTGTACTAGCGTTGTCTAGTGCCGAAGCGAACGACAATTACTAGGTTTTAAGACGCCGGAACACGTCTCTAGCCTAAACCTCTAAATGTAAGCGTTAAGTTTCAATGATTCCTTAAGTTAATTCAGTAAATTTTAACGGTTGATCTTGAATTAGGTTTCAATTACAAGGCCCTACTGTTGTCATCTGACAAAACTCCTACATGTAGCAATATGAGAGAAAACATATTTCTTCGATGAAATTTAACACCAATTGAGAGATAGAGAACACAAAATCAGTGCAACAATCAAAGAATGAAATCTTTCTCTAACACGTCCTAAATGCACTTAATCTTCCCTTAACAACGAAAGAAGTTTCATTTCATTTCCATGCCTATGATGACGCAATTCTAACTTCTCAATAACGCCACTAATGCAATATTTTCGCTTAAGTAAACTAGAATGATGTTCTTATTTCCATAAAATGCAAAATGAATCTTTCACATAAAGCACTTTAATGAAAATTTTCACAATTTCGAAAAAACAAGCATCAATCAAATCCAAATCATGATAAATGAAACTACAAAACAACTTCTTCCCTAAATCATACAAACCAAACACCTGAATGTTTCAATTGACAAACCAAACAATGTAATCTATGCTCGGAATGAGAAAAGAAGCACTCGACATAATAAAACAAACGAGACTCTTTCACTCATTCAATTGAAAATGAAGTGATGAAAATGTTGTGACTGAAATATGGATTAAATGAAGAGAAAAATCAGAAACTTGACATAATGAGTAAACAAACAAATCAACGGGAATTGACATAGAAACTATCCGAAAACTCAAAAATCAAGCAATGAAACTTCAAGCCAATCAATCAATCAAAAGCAGCAAACAAAGCATCCTAGTCATTTCTAGCAGAAGAAGAGAGTCTGAGGGTCAAGGCACACTGGCACTGGAATAGGAGAATTTCTGATTTTTTCTTAACTCAAAGACCAGAGCGACTGTCTAACTGACAACTAGTGCTGATAGGCATCACTGACACGACTAACCAATACTACAACTAGCGCTAATGGCCTGATTGGCACGACTGTCTAAATGCCAACTAGTGTCGATCGAGGGATTCAAAGAAAAAATAAGATAAAAAATTGCACACAGGGCCAGACTTTACACACTAGAGGGTGGGGCTAAACCAAGAAAGCACACAAACCAAATGAAAAGCAACTTACTAGTCAAGGAGAAAACGGTCTAAAAGGCTTACGAGGTCGAAATCATGAGAGCAAAACACACTAGCCAATATTGGGGACAAACCCTAATCTTCACTTACAGGCATTGGCGTAATTTCCTAACTGACAACAAGCGCCAAAGGGATGTCGGCGCAACTATTTTTCAACATGTCGCGCTGATCGACGAGACTGTCGGCGGATTAAGCGCGCTGAGCAAGGGAGCCAAGAAAAAAAATAAAAATAAATCTAAAGCTGGGACCAAATTTGCTACTATGAATTTCAAACTCGGACCAGTAAGCAAAGGAAAACAAACAAAACCAAAGGGAAAAAGTGGAAATAGAAAAGTTCACACAAAATCATGAAATCTTAAACAAACAAACAGAAGGATTGGGTCCCCAGTATAGTTGTCAATTTGTGGTGAAGTAAAATTATAAGTGCGGACACAAACAATTCCTCTAGCCCGATAACGGGTCTACCCATAACCGAGACATTCTATGGAATATTTCCTTAGGTTAGAACCAATTAAAAGGGCCTACCTCTTAGTACGTTTATCCCGTTTGATGATATCCTTACTTGCTCGTTCCAGCTATCTCTCATTTCCTTCTTCAAACACCTTAAACAAGTAAACAACAGCAAACGGCAAACGTGATAATAGACAAATTGTAATTCAACCTACTTAACAAGTCAAGAAACATTAATCCATGAACAAGTAAGATGACACATCATGTAGGAAATCAATCGATAGTTTCATATATATTAAATCAAGAAAAGATTACAACCATTGTCTTGACATTGTTGTTCTCCTCCTACAAAACCAAGTCTCCACAAACTTCTACTAGCACTCCATGATGGCATCAACAATAATAGTTTTAAGGCTCTTCCCTTTAGGCTTCACACTAAACCAAAGTCACACTTCTCCCTCACACAACTAGAGAGCTACAACTATGAATTTCTTGTTGTTTACTTCAAACTTAATTAGCACTAGCACACCAACATTAACACTACAACACTAACACCAACTTGTGCTTGGGAAAAATGGAGGTTTATATAGCCTGAATGGATGGGAGATGGATCCTCTTCTCATGGGAGAAGGTCTTGGCTCTTGCGGTAGTTCCATCCTTCTAGGGGAAAGGAGCCCAAACTGACATCTTCGACCTGATCCGGCCAAACCATTTACCAGACTTTCGTTACAAAGCTTCTAGAGCTGGAAGCTTTGGCTCTTTATTTAAAAAAAAAATCCATAAAAGGACAGACACGACTGGAACAAAGCTCAGTCGCTCCGGGCAGCACTAGGGACGGTGTTAATCCCTACATATCAGCGCGAGGAGGACAAGGGCCATTAGTGTCGGTCTTGTAAATTGAGAAAAACAGAAGATTTTGGGGAAATGGTGCAAAAGGGAATTGTTCTGCTCATGAAAAGGGACACAATGGGAGTTTCTTCATGAAGGGAAAGCATGTAGGGTTCACTGTAGAGGTCCTCCAGGATCAACGAACAGGGAGTACAGGGACAGTGACAAAATGTTGTGTAACACTGCTACTCCCCGCCTTTGTCAATATCCTAAGCTCTTCCCATCGAAGATTTGCCCATATCTCCTCCCACTTGGTGAGAGTCGCTCTACCCAAAATGATTTGGACAAATGTCTCCCAGTGCTCGAAGACTTCATTCAGAGCAGTCCTGACCATGAAATCTAGATCCAATGTAGACCCTACGAAAGTAAGTTGGTCATGAATTCCTTACAGCCTGAGAAGGAATGGATCTATCTCCTCCCCTTTCTGCATCTGATATGACCTCATCTGATTTTGCAATAACATCTTTTGTTGTATGGAAGAGCCCTACTGTAAGGTGGTTAGTCTCTACCACACCTCTCTCATTGTGTGCTTCTCAACAATATGTGGTATTACATGATCCTTGACCCCGTCTAGGATCATGCATTTCGTCTTCGCTTAGGCCTCCTCATACTTCTCATTTGCATTAGTGTCAACTAGGAGAGCTACTATTCTCAAGGCATAGTCATTGATGCCATGTTTGTCCATGATTTCTAGGATCCTGGCCTTCCAAATGACAAAATTGGAAGCCACGTCTAATTTGTCCTGATCCCTCAATCCGTTCACTTCCATCTCTTCTCCTCTTCTCTAGACTCACTCTGAGTCCTTATTCCCCTCTCGAAAATCCTCCAGCCCGCTGTCGAATCACTCCTCTCCAATCCTCCTTTGTCGCTGCAACCCAGATCTAGCTTTCTGTCGAGGTAGTGATTCCCTCTACATTGGTTCAATCTGCTTAGACATTGTCCTACCCTGATAGAAACAGTGTCCCACTAGCTCCTCAAATATAAATCTACCGAGCTCCCTTAGCCCCGAAAACTAAAGAATTTGAGCCCTTATGGCTCTGCGCAATCACAGTGAGAGTTGGATCAGCTCCTCCTCGCCACTGCGTCAATCCTTCCTAGCTCAGAAAGATGACTTGGCATTGTGTAAGTATGATATGCCTCCCTCTGCCTCTGCGCTAGCCTAGACAGCTAACGCAACTACTAAGTTGGCTCCTCCCAGATACTACGTCTTCCTCTCCTGGCTCAGAATGTTGATGCAGGCACTGTGTGAGCCTCTGTGTCACACTCTCTGCACTGCGTCACTCCTCCTCTCGCCTCTTCAGCTCTGGAATAGCGTTGTCTCTCGGGATAGCTGCTTCTTTGCTACAATTTCTCAAATTTTCTCAGCTGGTGTCTTTAGTCACCCCTCATGTACAATCGCTCTAATACCATGTGAAATTTCCTAAATCTAACACATCAAAAGCCCCTACTACAATCACTAGCTTACAATCTCCTGCTTGTTCTTTACATTAACAAGTTATTTAATTGCATAAACATCGAAGTAAACACTATTTCATCCTTCACAAATATACAGATCATGCACTAAAGTAAACAGAAACAATAACACAAGGGACACCGTTATTTTTGGACAATCATCCCTGGAAAAACACAATTCGTGAAAACCAGTGCAACATATAGAGGGTTTTTATTGTTAAGGAGATTTCGTGAATACAACTAGGGTGCCAGCAATGGCTCACCCAAAAAATAATATCCTTGGTAGTAGTACCTCTATCCGAAGATAGATATTTTGGAAAATCAGCAAGAGGTTGATCAAACCCCACAACAACTCTGGTT
>APFE030952902.1:115989-132279 GCA_000404065.3 Pinus taeda | reverse complement strand
GTGATTGTTATCCTTCTTCGGGTTTGCACACATTCATCTTTATCTCCAATGATCTGCTCTTATGGATGATGTCTTTGGACATACTTCATCTTTGAAGGGGTATTAGGTGGCTCTCTTTCCTCTTCTTCTTCTTCTTCTTTAGGTTCTTCTTCTTCAATGAGAGGGTCATCTTCATGTTCTTCAATTTCCTTTTCTGGAATATCTTCATCAACCTTTACATCAATGTTTTCCATTATTTTCTTCAGTCGATAATTGTAGCACTTGTAAGCCTTGCTCCGTGTAGAGTATCCAAGAAATATCCCTTCATCAACCCGAGAATCAAACTTCCCGGGTGAGCCATCATTTATTTTTATGAAGCACTTGCTTCCAAAGATCTTGAAGTACTTCACGGAAGAAGGTCTTCATTTCCATAGCTCATAAGGAGTTTTTTCACAATTGGGTCTTAATTGAGTTCGATTCAGTGTATAGACAGCTGTCCCTACCGCTTCTCTCCAGAATCTACGCTGTAAGTCTGCTGCTAATAGCATAGTTCTTGCCATTTCTTGGACTGTTCGGTTTCTTCTTTCAACTACCACATTTTGCTGAGGTGTTCTGGCAGCCGAGAATTCTCTTTTAATTCCATGAATGTTACAGAACTCACTAAACTCGTTTGATGTGAATTCTCCTCTGTCTGTTCTGAGACACTTAATTTTTGAATCTTTTTCATTTTCTACAAGGGCTTTTAGATTCTTAAAACACTCAAAAGTTTCAGATTTATATTTTATGAAGTATATCCACATCATTCTAGTATAATCATCAACAAATAACACAAAGTACCTTTCTCCTTGGAGTGCTTGATTTCTAGTTGGCCCACACACATCAGCATGGATGATCTCCAAGGGCTTCGATGTACAGTGTTCCTTCGTCTTGTGGCTGGTTCTGGTCTGCTTTCCATGTTGACATGGACCACACACTGCTTGATTTGGTTTGAACAACCTTGGGATGTCTCGTACAGCTTTGATCTTGCTGATATTGATCAGATTTTCGAAGCTTGAATGTCCAAGTCGCTTGTGCCATAACCAACTCTCATCTGTTTGACTCAAGTAGCATTTATTTTCTTGAATCTTGTTCAATATGTAAATGTTGTCTGGTGTTCTCACCCCTTTTGCCACAAGATTCCCTGACGCAAAGTTCCTTATTTCAGCGTTTGGTGCTGAAAACAACCTTATGTCTTTGAGTCACAGATTTGGCTGATACCCAGGAGGTTGTGTTTGAGTCCGTCAACTAGCAGAGCATCTTGAGCTTTTCCTTTTCCATTGATTAGAGTAACTGTTCCTTTTCCTGCAATTCTGCCTGATCCGCTTCCAAAGGACACATTCCCTTCCTTTTTGCTCAGTGAGACAAACTTCCTTCTGTCTCCTGTCATGTGTCTGGAGCACCCACAACCACTGGTTTTCATTATTTTGAGCATATAGAGCCAGGCCGCATTTGTCCATGCTGGAGTTTTTTCTACTCGTCTTTCTTCCTTTGAGTGGGCAATCTTGTTCATAGTGTCCATTATTGTAGCAGAAAGAGCAAATCAGATCAAATTTGGTCAAGGGATCAAATGAATTGAACGTTTTGATTTGTCCCTGCCTTTTGGGGGCATATGAGTTGATTATTCGGTCCTTTAGATTTGTCTTTTCACTTCTGTGAACCATACAATGTCTGGCTTGATGACCAAAGTTTTTATAGTGAAAGCAGTGTCCAAGAAAGATGGTTTTGTACTTGTTGAAGAAACCACAATTTGAGTTGATTTCCATCCTGGGAATTTCTCCTCCCTCGTTCTTCGGATTTGCAATGGGCCCTTGGTGGAGTACAGGTTTGTATTTGCTGTAGTATCCTTGATTCGAGTCCACATTCTTCTTTGGAGTAATTCTCTCTTTATTCTTGGGATCAGCGATGCACTTTTGATAACATACTTTTTCATCTTTGGATTGCAGGAAAGTGCATCGGCATAGCTTTTCGCACTACTCTTAGTGCTTGAGGATTCTCCTTTGAAACCTATTCCAGACTTGTCATGTTGAGGTTTTTGATTTTTTAGAATAGTCTGGAGTATTTGAGAGCTTTTACAACGCTTTTTAATTTGTTCCAACTCCTTCCTCAGAGACACTATTTCGGCCTCACGTTCTTCACAAGTCTCTTTTTTTTCTTTAAGCTTTTCTTCCAAGAGATCTTCTCTCCTTCTTATTTCCTTGTTTTCCACTTTGAGAGAAATGATATTGTTTCGTAGTTTCTCATTTTCTTCAATGACGCTTATTAACAGTTCATCTACATTTCCTTCCAGCGCTGAGTCATCATCATCTGCGAGTGCCATGAATAATGCTTCTTGGCTTTCATCATGATCACTTTCCTCATTTGATTTCTTTTTGATGATCATAAACTCATCCTCATTAGACTCATCTTGCTTGGAGAATAAGTTTTTCTTATTGAACCCTTTCTTTTTGTGTGCCATTCTTTTAGAATTTCCTTCATCATCACTGTCATATTTATGAGGACATTTTGCTGCATAATGACCTATTTTACCACATTTAAAACATATAAGAGGATACTTGCCTTTAACCTTAGATCCTCTCTTCAGTTTTCGTACAAATTGAGCCAATTCAGATTCCACATCTGACTTGTCACTATAGTCATTACTTTCTTTCCCCTTCTTTGACTTTGAGGCCTTTAATGCTACATCTTTGGATCTTGGGCCACCTTTCCTCATTTCATAGGAAGTGAGAATTCCATGGAGTTCATCCATTTTGAGGGTATCTAGATCCTTTGCTTCTTCTATAGCGCTTATTTTGGAGTCAAATCTGTCTGGAAGAGACCTTAATACCTTTTGAACAATGGTACTTTCTTCAACTTTTTCGTCCAATCCTTTCAGGGAATTTACCACTTCAGCTACTCGGAGGAGGTACACTGCAATGTCTTCTTCATCTTCCATCCTCAAACTTTCAAATTGTCTTCGGTGAGTTTGAAGTTTTGCCTTTTTTACTTTTGAGTCTCCATCGTACAAGCTAACTAGCTTCTCCCACATTTCTTTGGCAGATGCATAGTGCATGATTTTTGTAAACTCAGAATCAGTGATTCCACTAGTGATGGAGTTCATGGCCTTTGCATTTGTGATGTAGGCTTTCCTCTTGTCTTGGTATGTTGGAAGAGTGGTAGTCATTTTGTATTCATTTTGAACAAAATGCCAGACTTTAGGTCCAAGGGACATCAAGTAGTAGGTCATTCTTTTCTTCCAGAAACCAAAGTTAGTGCCATCGAACAAAGGAGGTCTACCTGATGCTTCGTGATTTCTCATCATGGCTGCGGATCCTTCTTCAAGCTGTTAGGCTAGTATGAAGAAGCCTGCTCTGATACCAATTGTTGGAAACACTGAGAGGGGGGGCATGAATCAATATTTCTTACTATTTCTTAATTGTTCTAGTGATTGCCAAAACCATATATAGATATGTATATGTATACACAGAACACAAAAATCAACAGCTGGAATTAATGCTTTTATTAAAACTCAAGACAGTGCAATAAATACAATATAAGTATAAATTTGATTGTGAATTGTTGCCAAGCTCCAACTTGGACTTCAGGGAGGCTCCAACCTCCAGAGCACCAACTCTGTTTTGCAGTGGTTCTGCACTTAGGAGCACCAACCCCAATGACTTCAGTCCTGTTCAGTTTTGAGGCTCCAACCTCTTGGGCTCCAACCCAACCTTGGTATAAACTAGTATGCTGTTACACTCTCTTCAGCTGAGGTTCTCTCACTCCTACTCTCCTGCCTTCGCTGCTTCTGCTGCTTCTACAGCCTTCGCTGCTTCTGCTGCCTCTTTTGCCTTTGTTGCGTCCTCACCCTCTAGGTCTTCACCATCACAACAACAACAACAGTTCTCTGTTTTTACTGTTTTATACACTCTCATGCCTTTGTCCGTTCGTTTCCACTTACTCGCTGGCTCTTTGACTTCCTCCTCGCTCGACCTTCTCGGTCGCTGCGGCTTCCTCTGTGCTGTGCAAGTTCACTGAATTTCTGAGGACACATAGATTCATTTGTGAGGTCCAAAACTCCACGGAGAACACGTTTTACTGGTTACGACTGTAACAACGCTCCTTTAACAATGATAGTAGGCATACACAGATTCAGCGTAGTTTAACGGACAACCATGTCCCAATCGCAATCACAATAGACATTATTTCAACCCTTTCAACTAACGTTCAGCCTTCTGAACCATCGAAATAGCCATCGTAAGCCTTTCGGCTTAAAACACCCCGCGCAAGCCAAAATTCCATTATACAGAGAATATGAGAAAAACAGTAAAAAAGGACTGAAGGGCAGACTTCAAGGGGCCTTACACGTATTTATTTCTGCATCGGGTCCGAGCTTAAATCGTAATCGACGCTTGGGTGTGGCAAGGTTTCATAACATATGCGATATAGCGACAGACGCGATATTATTATAGACTATTTTTAATGCCTCCGCCAGGTCCGCAACTTTCATCGCTATCGGTGACTGGGTATGGGGAGACTTCATAACATATGTGATTACCACATATGCAATATAGCATTCAATCAAATTGTGATATGCCATCGGGTTTGCGTATATTATTGCAATCAGCGCTTTCATGTGGCAGTGTCTTTACGGCTTGCGATATAGCGACGGATGCGATATAACAATAAACCGAAGTTAATATCCATGTCGGGTCCGCATATATATATGTATCGCTATCGGGGGTTTGGGGTGATGGCACATCGCTAAACCACCGATTAGCACTGTCGCCGATATTTACGCGTATGCCCGCTCCGATAGTGTAAACGCCATATGTGCATGCCTTGGCCTCCGCTTGCACCTTCGATAGTGTTAAGCACATAGCTATGGGATTTCTTTCCGCCGATAGTGTATATAGCCCTGTCTATATATGTGTTTACCGCCGATAGTGCATATAGCCCTGTATACATGAGTTTTATGAATTTTGGCCTCCGATAGCTCTGTTTTGGCATATATTACAAGCAACGTTCCTCTTGCTCTGATATGGCTCTCCGATGACTCTGATGGCTCTGTTTGCATCCTCCTTTTCGCTCCCGATAGCTGTGTATGCTCCTCTTCTTTGACACACACACACAGATATATATATATATATATATATATATATATATATATATATATATTATGTCTCCACTGGTGGTGCTTCGTGCTCTGTTAGCTCCTTTCGTCTCCATCTGCTCCTCTGGTGGCTCTGTTCTGTCTGCTCCTCTTGGCTTCCTCTGCTCCTCGAATATTGCCATATTGACATCAATGACAATATGTGTCCAACAGTGCAACAGCCTTGGGCTGTGGAATTTGAGCTTGTAAGAAAGCCATCTGCATCTTACCCTTTTCAAAGTCAAACACTGAAAGAAGTCTGGCTTGAGAACTGGAAGAATGTTTCCAAAATTGAGTATAAGTGTTTAATTTCAACTCCTCATTTTTCTTTTTAATTTCACTGAAGACATGAAAGATGTCATCTTCTTTATCCTTTTGACTACCTTCACTGGTCTAAATCACCTGCTATTCCTAAGATGTGGTGGAATGAGTGGGAGACTGAGTAGACTGTCCACCAAAATGTGTGAAAAGAAATGTCTCTCAAAGTCCATCAAATGTTGTTTTGTTGTTTTTTATGATTCATTAGTTGCACTAACCTTCACAGAAATCCTAGGTCTCTTCTTTCTATGTACAATCCTAAAGCCTTGATTTGATGCTTCAGTTGTGGGGGATGAATTTTCTTCCCTTCCTCGTTTAGTTGTCTTATCCTGTGCAAGTGGAGTTTGTACATTCGAAGTAGAGACTGCTTGTTCTTTAGCGTTTTGAAGGGTGTCTTCCTTCCATTCTGATTGATTTTTGTACTGCTCTATTTCAAGCCTCGTTGTGTGATGGTATGGAGTAAATTTATTTTCAACTCCAAGTTTAGAAACCACTCCCATTGGGTCATATGACCAAGTGAAGCTGAGGCCAAACTTCATCTCCTTCAATAACCTGTCTGCTTCTTCTCCTGCTGCTCTAGTATTATAGATGAATGCACTGACCTGAGCCTTTAGCTTAAACTATGATTTCTTTTTGGTAGCGACAAAATGTACTTCATCTGAATTTAGCCTTTGCCTAATATATTCTAATGCAAAAATTCTGATAGGGAGGTACTTGGGAGGCTTCTAGGGTGGAAGATCACAACCATAGACTCTGATTTCTGTATAAATTTGGTAAAGATACCAATCACCTATTGTGGCTTGATCAACCAGCTGCAACACTTTCACAATTTCATCACTAATTATTGGTACTGGAGTGCTGCTCATAAGATTAATGGCAGGATGAATAAACAATTCTATGAAATGTTTATATAAAAGTTCTTCCTTCTCCTTCATTCCCATAGAAGTCCAAAAGATCACTGATTGCTGGTTCCTTTCTTCATCTAGCTTCTGCAAGGTGAATGGAAACTTGTCTCCCTGAAAATAGATAAAAAGATATACAAGTACTAAAGCACACTTGAATACTTTTTTAGTATTGAACTGGACAAATTGTTCATGAATAGCCTCAACGAGAAATTTACTAAAGTTAAAAAGCATAGTGGGTTTGGAACTAACATAAAATATTGACAAGAAACCAATGATGGCTTCATCTACATATTGATCAGAATAGTAACCAAGGAGATAAGAGAGAATGGTGGTAATTTGCTTCGCTCAGTTTGGGAATATAGATGAATCATAGGGAGGGTTTCTTTTAGGCAGAGGGCTATCTACAACTAGGAAAAGTTCTAGGGTTTGAGCTCTTTTGGTAAAATCCAGCTTCTGATAGGTTTCTATTAGGATTTCATGAGAAAAAGGATGGGTTGGTACAATAGTTGGGGCCTGCAACATTTGGTTAATAGACCGGGCATTGATGGAGCACAAGATTTCTCTTGTAGGTGAAATAATAGCCCTTTTAGTGGGGTCATAGGATTCATGAAATTTCTTGACAAATTCAGGTGCTCTTGGAATCCGAGGGAAAATGTAATGAGGAAGGTGGGAGTCCCAAAGTTCTATTTCATCCGCCTGATCAACTAATTGGTCTTCCATCCAGCAATAGATCTCAAACAAATCAAATTCGGACAAACACGCAAAGATTTTACAGTCTCTGTCAACCAAGGGAATATGATGGAAGTCAACTTGTGGATGAATGAGAGGATTTGGGGTTTCTGCAACTTCCTTCCCCTTAGGAGGCATTCTGTTAATTGAATTGCAAGAGGAAAGTGACAAAAATGGGAAGAATGCGTTAAAACACAATGATAACAGAGAAGCAGTATAATTGAAAATAGATTAAGTGGAACTGGATGTCGGCTTGCTTATGAACACAATGGAAAATTTAGTTGAATGGTGAATTTGTCGTTTTGGCTACAAGCTACAAGTGTTTAGTGAATTATGGGAATGCACTCTGTAACAGTTTTTATGAAAAACATGGCTTATAATGAATAAAATGGAATGGAATATTGATGTGTGAGACGTGGCGAATTAAATGGATAATGGGCAAGGAGGCGGAAGCTGATTGGATAGAGGAAGTGACGTGGGAGGGGACATGGACAATGACGTAGGAGAGACGGTGATGAAATATACGAAAACCATGTTCAGGGGTAAGTCGGGGTGGTAAGCGGTTTGGGATTTTAAGTCTCGAATGACTAGGAATGGGAGCTGGTAGTTTCTGAGGTCGGTTTCCAAAACCGCTGATTTCGGAGCACCCCCGCCGATAATGTTCGGACGATAAAGGAGGGCTGAGGAGCGATGTAGGCTATTAGATCTTAGGAGAATGTGCGGGATGAAAAGAATATGAATGGAGTTTAATGTGGCGAGGCAGAAAGTGATGGTGGGGTCAAAAGTTATTAATGGATATGACAG
The DNA here is from genome assembly GCA_000404065.3 of Pinus taeda. NCBI lineage: Eukaryota > Viridiplantae > Streptophyta > Pinopsida > Pinales > Pinaceae > Pinus > Pinus taeda. Next base: position 124,380 of record APFE030952902.1, on the reverse strand, counting down.
GTGTGGGGCTATTGGGTAATGAATGGATAAAACACAACTATTACAAATTAACATTGATACTTAGCAAATAATGGTTAATTTAAACCATTCATTATATGCACATGTATCTAATGTTCTAATCTTAGGATAAAAATCCTATCATGCTCCAATTTCATTTCATTTCTCTACTTACCCTTAACTTTCCTAACATTTTTACAATCTTAGTCACCCGAGTGCATTTGGACTAGCAACTCAACATTTTCGTTTTAATGATTAATCCACTTTTATCCCTTATTGCTTCCATTGGCTCAGATTAGACTGTTGAGCCAATTTTATTTTCTACCCATCAACAAACAATTTAAATTTAATCCAATCATGATTAAATTGTATGATTGGATTGTATGAACTAGTGTGGCATTTGGATTTGCAACACTTTCAGAATTTATTATTCTTTTCTTTTCTTTCTAATCTAACATTTTATTTTTTGTGTCTTCCTTTTTTAGGGCATCTATTCTAACATTTTATTTGATATGGACTTATTCATCAAAATATGCTTAATAGTTTTTGTCTCTTTATTCTTTTGTCCATATCCTAACTTAACATTTTCTCAAAATATATATTTTTCAATGCTAACTTACTAAAACAAAAAATTGCTACAATAGATCCTTTGCTATATAGGTTACCCCGAATTCTCCATTTAATAAAAGGAAAAAAATAAATTAAATGGGGGACAACTGAAAATAAGGTGAGTGATGATGGGACAACCAAAGTGAATGGGTATTTATTTTCTTTAGGATATGATATGTTTTAAATATCTAAATATTCTTTTTATTAGTTAAGTGAAATAAAAATAAGGAAATGAAAACCAATAAGAATTAAACTCTGTTTTTATGATTGATCAGATTACTTTGGTCTTTCCTATGCTTTTATGTGAAATTATGAATTCTTAACCGTGCTTTTATGATTGATCTTTCTATGCTTTTATCTGAAAATATAAATTCTTAACTCTGTTTTTATGATGGTTTTTATGATTGATCATACTACTTTGGTGTTTTTATGCTTTTATGTGAAAGTATAAAGGCAAGGACAGGGTAAAGTTGATGAAGTGTATCGATTTTTTTTGGCTCTTTATGAAATGATATATTTTATCAATTAAATAATAATTATTTTGAAATAAATAATTTGTTTTGTTTTTATAATGGATTATATTAGCTTGATCATGTAATTAAATTAAAGATGTTTTTTTTTCATTATTAATGTAAATGCATTAAAATGTTTTTATTTTTAGAGATTACACTTGAATTATATTAGTGATAGTAGTCCAAATTGTGGTAGCTAATTTTTCTTTAGTTTACTGACTCCCAAGGACTTTCAAATCAAGACAATTGTTGATTTATTTAATTTAGAGAGGATTTGATTTCCAATTGGTTTGGCAAAGAACTATGCATTTGAGTCTTGGTTGTCCAATGTTAAAGGGTTTTTAAACAACTATGCCTTTGAGTCTTGGCCATCCAATGCTTAAAGATTCTTAAACGAGGACAATTGGTGATTCCTCTAAGTCATAGAAGATGTAGAATTCTAGTTCGTTGCACAAGGTTCAGATCTAAATAGTGACAATGCTATTGATATACCCTTTGGAGACCAACTAAAGGAGAAAGTCAATCTTATGGCAACTAAAAACATTAATTTTGGCCACATATCTGATAAGAATATGGTAGAAAATTTAGGCATGAACAAAGTTAGACTATGATCCAAGGCCGATGGATGGTGGAATAATGCCCTTAGGGTTTTTACAATTTTTTTAAAAATCGAACCATTAATAACTCAATAAGAGCAATGAATCAACAATGGAGGGAAGTTTGCGACAAGATTAGTCAATTCCAACAATTAAATGTTAATATTGGAGCAGTCCAAAATAATACGTGCAAAAATAGATGATATAATTGAACTAGCTTGCATTTGCATCAATTATGGAGATAATAATTGTAGGGATATATAAATAGAAAGGTTTGTTTGAGAAATATAACTCGAGTAAGGAGACTCATACATAGTTGTGAATGAGAGTAGTTTGAGACAACCTTTTAGTGACCACTTAGTAAAAGTGGGAAATAATGCCATTTTGTAAGTTTACCTAAATAACTTTAAGTGAAAGTAAAGTTTCCTAACTTCTCTTAGTGTTAAAAATCTAAATGGAATAGGCTAGAGATTCTAGAATATTAGTGAGTTAGATTTGATATAATCTTAGTCATACACCTCATTGTTGAGATAAGACGGTTGCTAAGATTAAGGGGATTAGTTGTTAAGATTAGAGAAATCAATTAATAGGATTGAGAAGATTGTCTTTTTCAAAACAAAAATATGACAAGATGGAAGTTGTATACTTATCTTTTCTACATTAAAAAACTCAAAAGATTAAGGAGAGATAATTGGGTAGAATCAAAACACATGATGGGAGCGAAGGTTGAGAAGTAGGCCTAAGTATAATCCGTACAATCATATGGATTTTGTGTGGAAAGATCTGTACAATTGTATGGATAGAGTCAGAAAGTGTTGTAACATAGTTCAATTAAACATTCTTAGTTGTTCAAAAGGTAGAATTATCTTAGTATGTGTATATATAATTTTTTTTGTATACTTTGCACAATTGTTAGTTATATAGCTAGTGGATGTTTTCTTGTGAGTTTGGGATATTTAAATAAAAACCTTATTTGAAGGGGTAACTATTTGTGTATCGTGCTTTTGATTTTTCTATTTAGTTTCTAATTATATGTGTGATTGTCACATGTTCTGAGATACTTTTTTTTGTGATTAATTAAATTCAAATATGATAGATTTAAATAGGAATAAACATCTAACAATTGTGACCTAGGGATTGAAATTTTACATGGTATTAGAGCTTGGTTTATTCTAGGAGTTTGAGGGTTTAAAATTTTTTTGGTGGTGGTTTTTTTCTTCTAATTTTCAAATATGTGTGTTTGTGCAATAGATTTTAGTGATGGCGTAATTGCCTCAAAATCTAGCAACCCTCATGGGAGGTCTCACAAGGCGAAGGCTAGACCTTATTGCAACGATAAGGGAGATTGCCTCATCACCTCAACAATCTTCCCCTTGCTCTTTAGTGGAATTACACCACAAGGGAGGCTTCCTAGTGATCACCTAAGATGTATTCTAGATTATATGGCTCATGGTGATGTAGATAAAGGTTAGGTGAATACACTCTTCTATGGATAAGGGCAAAATTCTTCTTGTAAGGGAATAACATATCATATACCAACCTCGGGGATGACACATATGACCTAGGGTTTTAATAGTTATAGCAATAAAGGAGTTTATAGGCATGCATGCATCAAATAAAGGGTTTACAAAATATATAATCAACAAAGGAGAAGGCAAACCTTCAAATTAATCCATAAGTTGAAACCCTAGCTAGGGTTAGGTTTTTTCTAGGGCACAAATTGCTTAGAATGATGTCAACCCTTTTAAGGCAATTTTAACCATGAAAAATCTATATTTAGAGTTAAGTGGATCCACAAGGTTAAACTCAAGGTCAGTGACCTATAATTCTCATCTTGAGATGCTCTAATTGAATTTAACACTATGAATTTGCCATAACGACTTGCCTTGAAGGACTTAGAAAATAAGATAAAGGGAAAATATTTATGTTTAGAAGATTCTTGACCAACACCAAGGATGCTAGTGCCTATTTCTACTTGGGAGGTGGAGTCCTTAGGGCTAAGTTGAAGAGAGATGGAGTCCTTGGGGCTAAGTTAAAGAGATAATGGATAAATGCTTAGAATAAGTGGGAAAACCTCTTGTTTTCACATGTACAAACCCAAAATATTTTTTTCGTGAGGGGATAAATTAAATAGGGGAAGCTCTATAGGAGGTCCCCTATGGTTTCCAAGAAAGAGATATTAATAATCCAATAATCAATCAAGATTTTCCATGAATAGTATGCATTTAGACACAAAACAAAGAAAAACCCTAGCAATAATTAATTACATGAAAAATAATGAAAATATGCTATAAAAATTAAATTTTTTCCATGATATCCTTTTTTCAATCCCAAAAAGACACCTACAAGACAAATATAAATCCCCAATAACAATAGAACCATAATGATCACATCTCCACAATTAGTGAACTTACACAAGGCTAAGTCAAGCTCTCTGAAGGAGCCCAAAATCCAAAAGTGATGATCATAACTTACAAATGAGTGATACTCTATTTATATGAGGTCGATTACTCATAATAATTGTCTTAAATCCCTATGAAAAGTTTTATTTTGAGTGTACATGAAGAAAATGGGTTACAAGGCAACCTAATAGCTCTATGTAATAGAATATGCCACTAAAAGCCCACATGTATAGGTTGAAAATCTCCTCTAGCATGACGTCATGCTCTTTTTGGGCACTAAATGCTTTGAAAATGTATGGAAGGGCAAGATGCATCTCCAATCACCATGATCAACTCAATGAGTGAGGGGAAGCCCTCAAGCCATGCCTCAAAATGCCTCCATTTGTCAAACCTTGCTTTGGGTGCCCCGTATCATCTCCAAGGGGGCTAGAAGGATGATGTGGTACACTCTCAAACATTGTTGCTCAAAGTGGTAGTACAAGCACTCCCTTGTCACCATTGGCATGCTGATGACCATCATCATATGGAATTTAGATCAAGGCATTCCCATTAGATAGCGTCAAGACCAACTTGGGGGCATGCTGGGTCTGCTGGGTTAAGTACATCATAATTTTTTTGAAAAACTAAGAAGAGGGATCTTAGTGTTCAACATCTTGGGATGCTCTGAGAAGTCAATCAATTGCTAGGATCATCAAAGTACCTAAAAATTTGCTGTAGAGTGGAATGCTACATTTGCAAGTTCATCATTAATTTCTAGAGGTATGGTTGGCCAGGGTATCAAGTGGAGTGAGCTTTCCCTCAAGGCCTCTACTACTCTGTGAAGGACGACCTCAAAAGACCATCTCAAACTCAAGTGAAAGTTACTAATCATTAGAGACAATGAGCATGGATGCATCATAGTGGACCATACTTACTTGTTAAGGGCATAATCAAGCTTCAAATTGGTATCAACTTCAAATATAAAACTAGACCAAGTCCCGTAAAAGCGTCCCCACCTTGTTAGGGATGGCTAGATGGTCAATCCTACTAGGTTCTTCTAGCCCCTAAGGAGAGTTGACATGTCCAAGGTCAAACCTTCAATTCATAAGTGTTCGTGATAGTGGTGGCAACAAAGGGGAAATACTTCATCGCTATGTGCCATGGTAATGAGACCAATTGATGGAATTCCATAATCTTGAGGGTATAGATGTGTGGAGGGAAAAACATGGAGGCATGAGTTACTCCATTCTTTGTCCTTCTTTTTCCTCCCCTCTGGTGTGCCTTTTACATTTTTTAATAATGCTTTGAAGAAGAGTATAGCTTAGGTGTTCAAGCTTGCTTTTAATGATGTAGCATTAATTTACCCCTTTATGATGATTCAACTTCTCGCTCATTAGAGTTGGGACGTGCAAGGGTTCCTTATTATGTGATGGAGCATCTAGTGCTCAGGAATTTGGTGATGGCTAAGGAGGGGGGTAGAGCTCATGCTAGAATTTTTCCCACACACTTATACTTGTCCTGACCATATTTTGCATTTTAACTTTTATTCTTATTTCATTGTGCCATTTTATGCTTTTATCTCTCTTTTAGGTGCATCAATGAACCAATGAAAACAAACCCAAAGGATGGACATGAAATTAGGGGAATGATGAAAAGTGGTAAGTATTGAAAGGTTCTGGACATGCAACTTCAATCTTTGTTTCCCAAGTAGTGTCCCTCCTATAATCTTAAGGCCTCAAAGGAGGTCCCACTGAACTAGGATCAAACACTAACCCACTTGGTAAGGTGAGAGAACACTCTTACAACCAAGATCAGTGAATCATCTAGGTCACCCCTTTATCCATGTTAGAATGCCAAAAACATTAAGTAAAAGCACATGAAAGCAAAATGGTTAAAGTACTTGTAGAGTAGTGATCCACCTTCCTTCAGGAGGAATGCCAAATGGAGAGATATGTCTAATCAGCACAAAGGGTAGAAGAATGTGGCATATCGTCATATATTGAACAAAATAAGGCTATTGGTTGGTTGACTTTCCAAAGTAGGATAAATTTATTCTCCTATGGGGTTACCCACTTTTGGTGGGTAACAATTGGCTCCAACTCAAAGACATGTACTCTTTGTCGAGCACATGATCTGTATGCTTGAATGGGGAGTTCATGAGAACCCAAAAAATCCCTGAGCTCACATACCTATTACCTTCACACTCAAATCAACTTGTTTGCTAGCATGTGTACGGGGTTCTGATCATCATTCTTGCGTTTATATGATATATAAAATTAAGCTGGAAAGAAAATGTTAACTAAATGCAATCTAATTGAGAATGCAACACATCAACATAATAATGAACAAGTAGGACGCACAAACAATGATGTGATGCAACATAAACTAACATGTACTACATCATATGTTAACTAAGTACTATCATAAAACCAATGAAGCCAACATATAATTAAGTCAATATCACACCCCTTAACCCTATTCTTACTTGAGAGATAGAACAAAACATTATCACAATTAGTAACCATTATCTCATAACAATCAACAACCATATTAGAGAAACAAGGGTGTCAGGTGGGAAAAAAAATACCCATGGATCATGAAGACGAGTAAGGGTAAAAACGGAAAGAAGAATTTTACTTATGGATCCTTTCCTACAGCTAAAATATGGAGTAATCAATAATCAATCTCAGGAATTCCTACTGAATAACAATCTTAGTTATAGAAATCTCATTGATTTCATTTGACATGCTTTAGGTGAGATGAGGAGGGAGATGACCGAGGAAAAGGTTTTGACAAATAGTTTACTTGTTATGAACATAAGATTCACAAGGGGAAATTAAAGTTGGCTCGTCGTGCTCACACATCATGGAATTTGAATAAGACTGAGAAATGATACCAGGAGGAAGTGGAAGTGGCTCAAACAAATATGAAATTATACCTCTTGATCATCACATGACATACAAGGATCATGATCCTCTTTATTACATGTAGAATCCCTACTCAGACGATGATCTTCATTTTCAACTTCTTCCTCTATACTTTTAGAGGAACCAAAGTAGACTCCCTCCTTAGTATCTTCACAAGTTTGAAACTTTGACCCCCAATACTTAGGAAAATTTTCAACGAATACTTTAATGGAAGGGATAATTTTAGGATTGCAAGAATATTCAACCCAGTCTCTTTGATCAGTGCCAAGAGAATTAATGAATAACCTCATCAGAGCATCCTCATGAACTGCATTAACCTCTAAAGCATACTTAACGAATTTTACAACATGATCCACAATTGAAGAAGGATCACTGTCAAATTTGGAACACTTTTCATACAATTTGTACCATAACGATTAGGATATCTAGGAATATCCATAACATCCAGAGTAGGGTAAATTTCATGCAAATCACAAGGAGCCATTGTCTTGAATCTTGCATTACAATCAACTATAGAGTCACTAAGGTGAACTCAAAATGCCTTGAAAGATGCTTGCTTCACCCTACAAGCATGGAAACATATAAAGCTCAATGAAGAACTATGTCTTTGTTCTTCCAATGGAGTTGCTAGATGAGTAGATTTATCCTTATCTATAAGATAAGATCAATCAAGGAAATGAAGCTTGGACTTCGGATTACAAGGAGGTTGACTGAATTGCTCCTCAACAATAATGCTAGAAATGTTGCCTCAACATCTAGTAGGCCTTGTGAGAGGCCTCACAAGGTAAAGGCCAAACCTTATTGCAACAATGAGGGAGATTGCTGATGTCACCTCAACAATCTTCCTCCTATTCTTTAGTTGAATTGCACCATAAGGGAGGCTTCCCAATGATCACCTATGAGGTATTTTAGATTATATGGCTCAAAATGATGTAGAAAAAGCTAGATGAAGACACTCTTCAATGGATAAGGACACCATTGGAGAAATTTTGAGGTCTAAAATGGGCCTCCTAAGGAATATTATAAAATAATAGTGGAAATAATAAAATAAGATTAGATTACCACATTAAGTTTTGGAGGGAAAAAACAAAAACTACTTTTCAACTCATATTTTCAACTTATCTCCATATGATTTTACTCAAATTTCGAGTGGGAGCACTCGTTGGATGTGAAATTAAAATTTTCATATGTTGCATACTTTTGATGGACCCTATTACTCGGAAAAGTGAAATGCATGAAAATTTTCATGTATTAGGGTCCATTGAAAGTACGCAACATGGTACTCAGATGCAAAATTAAATTCCGTATCCAACGAGTGCTCCCACTCAAAATTTGAATAAAAGTCGTATGGAGATAAGTCAAAAATCTG
>APFE030952902.1:95919-114611 GCA_000404065.3 Pinus taeda | reverse complement strand
CACACACACACACACACACACATATATATATATATATACCTTTTTACTCCAAAAATGGTGAATCATTCCCCATAGTTGACATCATCATATTGAATCTTATTGGTTTTAAAAATACATTTTTGTTTTGAGTCCATTTTTGACCTCAAAATTTCTCTAATGAATTTTCCATGTAAAGGAATAATGTCTCCTATTCCAAGCCTAGGGATGACACATATGAATTAGGGTTTCAAGAAGTATAGAAACAAATGAGTTTCTAGGGATGCACGAATCAAAGAAAGGACTTTCAAAAGATACAATGAACAAAGGAGAAGACAAATCCTTAAATTAAGCCCTAAGTTAAAACCCTAGCTAGGGTTAGGTTTTTTCTAGGGCACAAATTGCTTAGGGAGGATGGCATCAACACTTTTAGGAAAAATTTAACCATGAAAAAGCTAGATTTATAGTTAAATTGATCCACAATGTTAATGTCAAGGTGAATTATCTACAACAATCATCTAGGGATGCGCTAATTGAATTTTGCCCCATAATATTCCATAACGACCATTCTTGAAGGACTTATAAAATAAGATAAAGAGAAAATATTTATGTTTTGAAGATTTTTGACCAACACCAAGGATGCCAGTGACTATTCCTACTTCGCTGATGGATCCCTGAGGGATAATTTTAAGAGACAATTGATAGATGGTTGGAGTAAAGGGGAAACCTCTTGTTTTCTTTTGTACAAAACCTATCTTTTTTGTGAGGGGAAAAATTAAATATGGGTAACTCTCTAGGAGGTCCCCTATGGTTTCCTAAGAAGAGATATTAATCATGTGATAATCAACCTAGATTTTCCATAAATAGTTTGCATTTAAACATGGAACAAATAAAAACCCTAGCAATATTTAATTGCATGAAAAACAAAAAAAAAATTGCAATAAAACTTACAATTGTTCCATGAAATAACCTTCTTTCAATCCTTGAAAGACATCTCCAAGACAAATATCAATCTCCAATCACAATAGCACCATAAAGATCACATTTCCACAAGTAGGAAATTTACACAAGGCTAAGTTGAGCTCTCTAAAGGAGGCCAAAATCCAAAAGTGATGATGAAAAGATACAAATGATTGATGCTCTATTTAGACGAGGCCGATAACTCATAATAATTAGCCTAAAATCCCTTTGAAAATTTAAATTTGGAGTGTACATGAAGAAAACAAGTTACAAGCCAACACAATAGCTCAAAGCACACACATGTAGGTCGAAAGTGTCCTTTGGCATGACACCATGCCATTTTTGGGTAATACATGCTTAAAAAATGCATGGAATAGGTAAGATGCATCTCCAATCACCATAATCAACTCAATGATTGAGGGAAAGCCCTCAAGCCATGCCTCAAAATGCTTCCATGTGCTAAAACCCTCCTCTGGGTGCCCTGCTTCACATCCAAGCAAGCTAGAAGGATGATGTGGCATACTCTCTCTTAAGAATTAGGGCTCCAAGTGGTAGTATAGGCCCTCCCTTTTCATCCCGGAGATGGCCATCATCATCTAGACTCTATATTAAGCCATGCCCATCAAACAATGTTGAGGCTAGTGTAGGGGCAAACTGGGTCCTTGGGGTATGCCATTAATAATCTCCAAAACTAGGCAAAGTGAGCTCAACATTTCAACAAATAGAGGTGATATAAGGTGTCAATCAACTGCTGGGATCATCAAAGTTCCCAACACTCTGTTGTAGAGGGAAACACTACATCTACAAGGTCACCACTGCTCTTTAGATGTATGGTATGGCCTGGACATCATGTGGAGTGAGATTTCCCAAAAGGCCTCCATCGCTCTATGAAGAACCACTTCAAAAAACCATATGAAACTCAAGTGAAAGTTACCAATCATTAGAGACAATGACCATAGATGCATCATAATGGACTATATTTAATTGTTAAGGGAATAACAAAACTTCAAATTGGGATAATCTTCAAATATATAACTAAACCAAGTCCTATAAAAGTGTTCCCTACCTTGTTAGGGGTGGCTAGATGGTCAATCCTATCAGGTGCTTCTAGCCCCGAAGGGGAGGTGACATGTCCAAGGTCAACCCTTCAATTCATAAGTGTTTGTGATAGTGGTAACAAAATAGGAGAAATAATTCATGGCTAGGTGCCACTGTTATGAGACCAACTGATGGAAGTCCATCACCTTGAGTGTATAGATGTCTGGAGTGAGCAATCATGGAGGCATGAATTACCCCTTTCATCAGCTTGCTTTTTCCATCCCTCTAGTGCGCTTTTTACTTCCTTTGATAATGCTTTGATAAAAAAACATAGCTCAGGTGCCCAAACTTTCTTTAATGATGTAGCATTGATCTACCCCTTTATGATGAAATTGATAAGGGGTTGGGCATGCAATGATTCCTTATTATGTGATAAAACATCTAGTGCTCAAGGATGAAGTGATGGCTAATAAGGGGTAGAGCTCATGCTAATTTTTTTTATCACGTGCTAATAAATGTCTTGACCATATTTTGCATGTTAAATTTTATTTTCCTTTCATTGTGGCCATTTTATGCTTTTATCTTTCTTTCAGTTGCATCGACCTCTAGGGAAAACTTTCCAGCCTTAACTCAAGGATGGGGATATGAAAGTGCCAATCACAATGATCCAATGACGACAAACCCAAATGATGGGAATGAAATGAGGGGAATAGTGAAAAGTGGTAAGTATGTAAAGTTTATTGACACACTACTTCAATCGAAATTTCCCAAGTAATGCCCCTCTTATAACCCTAATGCCCTAGAGGAGGTACCACTAGACTAGGGTCAAAGACTAACCCCATTGGAAAGGTGAGAGAACAAGCTTACAATCAAGATCAATGAATCATACGAATCACCCCTTTATCCATGTTAGAATGCCCAAAAGATTAAGTAAAACAACATGAATGCAAAATGGTTATAGTACTTGTAGAATGGCGACCCACCTTCCTTCAATAGGAATGCTAGATGGTGAGAGGTGTCTAATAGATGCAAATGGTAGAAGAATGTGGCATATCATCATATATTGAGGAAATTAGGGCTACTGGTGTTGGAAATACTGAGAGGGGGGTGAACAAGTATTTTGTTACTATTAACAATTTTTAGCTTTTAAAACATTTGATGTACATAAACCATGAAACCATTATATTTATATAAGAAACACGTATACAATTTATCTCTATAAATATTTGGTAAACTTCCTCCACAAAGTAAGCACCAACTTACAACTTTTGTAGGAACCAACCTATAGGAGATTTCATTCCCCTAGCTGAGTACCAACTCAGTGAATGTAGGCACTAACCTACAAGAGACACCAATATCCTAGTTGAGCACCAACTTAACAAACTATAGGAACTGACTTATGTCTTCAAGTTTTTCCTTGGATCTATCATCGATAACTTCTGGTCCTCAACAAATTCTTCAGTGAGTTTTCATCTAACCATGCAACCCCTAGATTTGTGCCTTCAAGTTTGATCACAACCACTTGAACTATACACAACTTTCTGCTCTTCAACTAGGCTTATTGACTTGGTTCTTTAGACTTATTTTTCTACACATTAGTGCTTCTATATTCGATCAAAAATAGGTCTGCCCACTTGGCACTTCAACTTCCTCAACTCTTGTTGTTCACTATTCAACTATCACTACTTAGGCTTATTATATGTTCAAATATAAGTTTTTCCTACCTGGCAGCTTGTATTCAACGCTATATATTTATTTCTACTACATGGGGCTTTTCAAAACACTTGGAACCAAACACACCTTTACAACCTTGAAGGTCTGCTTCTACGACTTATCAATATTTTCACTAAACACTCCCCTTATGTAGCCCACAAGTCTACCTCAAAAAATGTCCACGATAGCCCTATTCTTACATCTAGTTGTAATGCGACTTAAAACAATCACATACATTCTGAAATAGTATAATTCAAATAATTGCTCATTATAAAACAACCCTTAACTCGTCTTGTTTTCATAGAGATAGTCAACAACTAACTTGAATCTCTTATCATTGTTATGCTTGGGTTACTACAAACCCCTTCTACCACACCTCTGTCCACAATAGGGCTCAGACCTATGACCATCTTAACACCAAAACTACTTCAGTTAGCAACTCCCTTAACACAACCTCGACCAAAATCGGCCTCCAAAGATCCATGCAACAATTTTCCTTTTAGCACCTCAGATCCTTCTTCATGACCACAAACACATACATGCAATAATTCGAAACTCGGTTTGATTTTATCACCGAAACTTTTGCTATAGGTCAATTGGTTTTACCAACCAAGAATATAAGAAGGCTTAGGATACTCCAAAGAAACAAAAGTGAAAATTTTGGTCTACATAAGCACAATATTACCACAGAGAAGATCCATAAAAACGCCAAAGAAACAATCCTCCATTAACACAGTTCTGCCACAGAAAAATACCCAATAAATTCTGTAATGGAGTCCTTCTGCTCCTAAAAAACTCAGCCTTTCTACCTCATATCAACCCCATGATCACTTCAGACTCCATTATGCTAGCTCAATGAATGGACTAATTTATTATTGAGCCACATGAGTTCCCTATTTATACTAGATGTGGGAGTCTTCTGGCTGACTTATCCTAAAATATTTGAATTTAAGAGAGGGTGACATTAGATTGGGGGATAATTTTCATATGTATGCCTTCAAAAATTCATTTCTCTTCAATCACGAAGAGTTAGAAAACTACTGCCTACCACCCAAAAGGTCTTAGAGAAGTTCACATGATTTTGTAGATATGCCTTGCATTTTCATTGTCTTTGACAACCTTTTTCAAGAATCTTTTGAAAGGTTTCTTTTTCATTTGACTGATTTTTTTTTGAACTTGGATGGCTTAAGTACTTTAGTTGTGGGATTCCCTCATCAATAGAATCTCCCTTCTTTGCACCTCCTCGATTTGACATCAATGTCAACACTTAAACAATCTCCCCCATTGTCATTGATGGAAGCATTCCAGCCACTTCTCCCTCTTTTGGTAATCTCTTTCCCTTTGAAATCAATGAAAAATGGGGTGCTCCCCTTGTTAACATCTTCTCCATATGCCTTGGCAACTTCTCCCTCTATCTTTTTTGTCATTGAGGACTGCTTGTTCTCCCCATGAGCTCGTGCTCCATTCTTGTCTTTATAAAATCATTATTTCAAGTGTCTTTATCTATGTAACTTGTCCACTTGGAAGCCTACCTGGCATTATTTTCAATTGAAATTTGAATACAAAGTTATAAATCCACCATTTGATCATTTTCCATCAACTGTAATTACACTGGATCCATCGACTTGTTCAGGAATGCTACACGAACCTTTAAAGTGCCATCCATATACTGTTAGGTTGCAATTCAATGCACGTTTCATGATTTGCTGCATAAAGAATTATAGTAGCATTTGGACCGGTTGATGAGATTGTTGGAAAGCTTAATCCCTTAAAAGATTCTTGGTTTGAACGAGATGCCTCTCAATTGTCACTCACTCACACTTCAATCAATTTTGTTGTCTCATTGAGAGGGATTTTTGAGGTTACAAGTGAATGGGAGGATAAAATGGAACCAACCAACCAACCCAAAATCGTGTACTTTCGTTGGTTTGAGCCCTTGACTTTAGAGAAATAACCAACAAATTCATAGATATCTTGGATATGTCTACCAATCCATGCAAGATAGTGCACCACAATAGTACTATCACAAATATGGGCCTTTGTTAAGCCATCAAGCTCTACGAGATTATTTAAGGCTTTTGAGAGAGCCAAGAGTTACCCAAAATTTGTGTTATGTTGTCATAACTGTCTTCATGATGTTCATACTTGAACTCTGAACTCGTTATCCCTCCATAAAGAGTTGTTACTTTTTCAATTTATCTTGGTTTTAGTCCTAGGCTAATCCCCTTATGTAGCCCATAGGTTTGCCTCAAAAACTCTCCACGATAGTCGTATTCTTAAGTCCTATTGTGATGTGACTTAAACCAATGACATGCCTTTTGTAGTAGCATACTTAAAATATTTTCTCATTATAAAATAACCATTAACTTGTCTTTCTCTAACATAAATATCCAATAACAGACTCAACTCTCTTGTCATTGTTCAACTTTGGGTTACTATAGACTCCTTCTATTGCACCTTTGTCTACAATAGGGCTCGACCCTATCACCACATTAACACTATATATAATTTAGTTAACAACTCCCTTAATACTGCCTCAACCGGATTTAACCTCCAAAGATCCCTGCAACAATTCCCCTTTTAGTAGCTACAATCCCTCTAAAATTAGGTTTTACCAATTTGGCCTATAAGAAGGCTCATGCTACTCCAAAAAAACAAAAGTACAAATTTTGGTTTGCACATGCACAATATTTCCATAGAGAATATCCATAAAAACACTAAAAAAACAATCCTCCTTTAGCACAACGTTACCACAGAAAAATGCCCAATAAGTTCTGCAATGGAGTCTTTCATCTGCTCCTCACAAAATCGGTATTTTTGTCTTAGATTGACCCTGTGATGACGTCGAAATTCATTCTAATATCTCAACGAGTGATCTCATTTATTATTGAGCTACATAAGTGCCCTAGTTAGGTTAGATGCGGTGGTCTTTTAGGCCAAATTATCCTTAAAATATTTGAATTTAAGAGGGGGTTGACATTAGCTTAAGGGATAGTTTTCATATGTATGCCTTAAAAAATTCTTTTCCCTTCAACCGCGAAGAGTTAGAAAAAATGACAACAATCAATGAAAAGGTCTCAAAGAGTGCCATTTGATTATGTAGAATCTTTGAAGGGTTTATTTTGCCTTTGACTAGAAATTTGTTTGAACTTGGAGGGCTTAAGTACTTTGCTGTGGGCTTCCTTTATAAAAAAAATTCCCTTTCTTTGTTTCCTCCTTCTGGCTTTGACATGACTAACAACACTTCAACAACTACTTGGATGACTGTCCAAAGTAGGAGAAAAAATTCTCCTATGGGGTTACCCACTTTTGGTGGGTAACATGCATAACTAAATTTCATATTTGAGGAAAAAATTGATGGTGTCTCTAATTACTTATTTTGGAAAGTCGGGGTAACATTGCTATTGTTGGAATAAATTGTCATTGTTGTCAAGGGTGAATGGGACAACATTTGTTTGATGATTTGCACGCACAAATTAGTAAATTTGGATGCAAGGACCCTTGAGATTGGCAGTCCTTGTCATGCCATTTTGTTTGTTATGTAACACATCTTGTGAGTCCTCTTGGTTGTAGATATATTTATGTTTGAATTTTGATTGATGGGTTCAGCACTAGCCTTTGTCCCAAAATTTTATGGCCTTAATACTTCATTGTTGCTCTAGAAGAAGGTCTAAACTTATAAATCAATTTTCCCTAAGTCCATGTGTCCAATTAGTGTTGAAAGAAGATTTCATGGAAGACATTTGTATTTTTAAAGAGGCCTAAGCCTTCTTGTATAGGTCGGCTTGATAAATATTCAGGTCAGCTCCAAGAATAGTCATGCCTTTTCAAAAATAATTTTTTTTATTTTCAACTTCAGGTCAACCCCAAGTTAGGCCTCCCTCCAACACTATATATATTCCCTAGCTGTGGGAATTTGAGGCAAGGCTTCAGTGCTTTTGAAGTAGAAGATATTGGAGCAGAATGAGATCTAAATAAGAAGGAAAATATTGTGATATAAAGAGCTGTGACCAAGATTAAAATACTAATTCTCTCATGTGATTTCCAAGGGAAATTTTATGCTATTCAAGGTTGTTTATGGAGCTAAACTGAAGCTGTTCTAAGTTTTGAGACCTATCCAAGTCATCTTTGAGGCTTTCCAAGTTATTTTTGAGGCAAATCCTAGTCACCTCTCGAGGCAGAATAATTCAACCTATTTTGAGGTTGTTCCTCAGACCGAATTTTGGCCCTTTAAGGTAGAGTTGTTGTGGCACATCTTGGCCACTTTTTGAGGTTGTTTCATGCTAATCTGAGGCAGATTCTAAACTATTTCTCAGGCATATTCTGAAATGGTTTTCTGAGAGTAATTCGAGGCAAATATTGAGGTTTTCTGAAGTTGAGTCCAAGGGTTACTCTAAGGCTGTATGAAGGCATGAACAATGCTGATCGAGAAGAGAAGTTTGTCTTGCACAGTGGCTACAAATATTAAGGTATGATTTTTCTTTTTGTATTGTCCTATGTATTGAATGAGAAAAATACTTGACACATTTCAGTACTAGGGTTGTTAAGCAATATTTAAGAAACAATATTGAATTATGATGTTTGCAATGACTAGACAATGATGCTTGGACAAAATTTTGTTAATAATAATATGTGTATGTATTGAAAAAAGATGGTAGCATTTGGAATGCACTGTAATTGGGTCATTGTCCTCGGTACGAGAGTCCAAGAGTTTTTGTTTTAATTTTTACTATAAAGGGTGGCATGGTGGTTCCAGTCAAGGAAGTTGTAGCTTCCTTTAGGAGGTTGTCGTCTCCTTCTAGTGGGAGCTGGTAAACCTAGGGTTGTGGCCCTTCTAGTTGTTCTTGGTAAATCAAGTTGTAACTTTCCTTGTAATATAAATAATTTTTTTATATATATCCTGTGTTTCTTTGATGTGATGTTATTGGTTAATGACTTTGATACGAAATTGTAAGAAAGAGTGAAATACTATTTCACCTCTCACTTTCAGTATGATTAGAGAATTTTTGAGGTAAAAAGTGGGTCTCAAAACAAAAATGTACAACCAAAATCAACTTTATAAGAACCAATAGGATTCAAGATGATGATGTCAACCATGGAGGATGGTTCACCATTTTTGGAGTAAAAAGGTAAAAAGATAAACAAAAAACTACTCTTTCAACTCATATTTTCAACTTATCTCTCTAGGTTTTTAGTCAAATTTCAAGCGAGAGCACTCGTTGGATGCATAATTTAATTCTTAATCGAAGGAGTGCCCATGTTGCATACTTTTAATGGACCCTACTACACAATAAATTAAAAATACATGAAAGACGTGATTGTAATCACATTTTTCATGTATTTCTCATTTTTCGTGTAGCACAGTCCATTGAAAGTATGAAACATGGGTACTCCTTGGATGAAGAATTAAATTCTGCATCCGATGAGTGCTCTCTCTCAAAATTTGAGTATAATCATAGGGAGCTAAGTTGAAAATATGAGTTGAAATAATGGTTATTTTTTATTTATTTTTCCCTTTAAATTTTGATGATGTAATTTAATATTATTTTATTATTTCCACTATTGTTTTATAATATTCCTTAGGAGGGCCATTTTATACTTCAAAATTTCTCTAATGTCCCAACAATTGGTATCAAGGACAAATGTATCGAGTTTTAAACACCCCCAACACGATATTGTTGGAGTTGGTAGTGCTCCTGGTGTGTTTCGTGACATGCGCTTGACTGCCTCTCGAGGATATGTTAAATCTGGCGATGCGTCCATTTACCCGTGGGTTTTTGTGTAATGACAATCATGAACATCAGAGCAGGTTACGTTGTAATAGTTTGATCATTAGAGGGAATATCGTAAACAAGCTTGGATAATATGGAAGACATCTCTTCAAGGACAATTCTGATATTTAATGGAAATGATTACCTGCTACATGGAAACCTACTTGAAGGCTATTATAGTGGATGTTTGTCTCTACATCATAAATGGCTACAAAGTTCATAAAAATCTGCCAACTGATCACGACGAGAATAAGTTGTTCAATTGAAATTCAAAATCTCTTCATGCCATCATAGGTGGATTGTCAAGAACTGTTAAGAACAAGGAAATAACTTGCAACATAGTAAAAAATGTTTGGGATAGGCTGAAAACTTTGTATGAAGGTGATGATAAGTTCAAGCAGGTAAAATTTTAAAAATATAGAGCTCAATTTGAAAATTTGAAAATGGATGAAAAATAAGATATTACAACCTATTTACCTAGAGTAGATGAAGTTGTCAATTCCATTAGAGGATTAGGAGAAGAAATTAAAGATTCCTCGATATTACAACAAATACTGAGATCATTTCCTTTGAGATACAATTCCAAGGTATATGCTATGGAATAAAACAAGGACTTGACCAAAATGAAAATGGAATACTACATAACACTCTTACAACATACAAAGTGAGAATAGATACATAAGACAAGAACTCAAAAAGTAACCTTTAAAGTCAGAAATAAGACAATAAACAAAGAACTCAAGCCAAAATACACACAAGGTGATGAATCAAATGTAGAAGAAAATTTTATTAGGAAGCTCAAACGCAGAATCGAAAAACACAAAGGTAACTTACATTTTAATGTTTCAATTGTGGCAGAATAGGTCATTATGCTAAGAGATGTCATTTTGGGGAAAAGAAAGGCCCCCATTGTTGGACACATATTGTCATTGATGTCAATATGGGAATATTCGAGGAGCAAACAGAGCCAAGAGGAGCAGAACAAAGGCATGGGGAACAAAGTACAGGAGTAGACAGAGCAACCAGAGGAACTAACAGAGCACACAGAGCTATCGGAGGAGCCAAGAAAAGCAGACAAAGCCACCACAGGAGCTAATAGAGCATAGAGCAGTAAGAGCCATAGGAGGAAGAAATCAGAGCAAGGAGTCATATTGGAGCTGAGAGGAGCCATATATACATATATGCATGCACTTACAGGTGTTGGTCTATATTTTTTCATATGTTTTAATGGAATTACTATGTTAAAGGATCGGTTGTCGGGTGCATTCCATGGAACTGGTTTTGAAGGCAGAAAAACCCAAATACATTAAGTATCATGCGTAGAACACAGTTGGATTGAGAATCCGGAACTCAAATCCTTTAGACAGAGTTTTTTTGAATGTTATCGGGTTCATAGAAACCCAAATTACATCAATCCTGCGTATTTCCTTATCGCATCGCCGAAAGCCTTTTACACTGGAAAATCATGCTAAACACTTAGCGGATCCAAAAAAACGGACTTGAAAATATATGCACGGGAGTTTTGGGATCCAATCAGGTCCGGGACTTACATCGCATCGGCATATCGGAGTGGGAATGTATTAAGTGTGAAGCGCCACTGTAAATCGACAATTGCAATTAGCGATATCGCATTGGTCCAAAGGAAGAGCACTGATAGTGCAATCCATTGGGACCTCCGATCATCGATAAGGTGATTTGATTTGGACCGTCAGATCTCATCAATCCAAATCAACGGTCACAAATGCTTGGCACGTTGACTTCGGTGTACGGTAAGCGTGCCGATTGGAAAAGGTAAAAACCAGTGTTTTGGGGTCTTTTTTTCAAAGTATTTCCGTTTAAAAGGAAAAGGCATGGATCATGTGGAAAAGGTCTAAGGCCAATTGCGATGAAACTGTGGAGGAGCAGATCTGATACAGTATTAATGCAGGTGTATAGATTCTTGAAGTCCTCCCTTTAGTTTTTTGGTTGTGTTCCTCATATCTTCTTGTATATTTGTGTTTATGCATTACGCGATTTTTTTTTTGGCTGAAAGGCCTAAGATAACTACTCCAATGATTTAGGAGGTTGAATGTCAGTTAAATGGGGTGCATCATGGCGATGGAGATTGCAATTAGGGCATAACACCTCCATTAAACTGAAAAACTCTATGTATGCCTGTAATCATTGTCAAAAGGAGCGCTGTTACAATTAATAAAGAAGATGTGTTATCTGTGGATTATTTGGATCTCTCTAATGAATCTACACATCCCCAGAAGAGTCGGTGAACTTTCACAGCACAGAGGAAGCCACAACGACTGAGGAGGAAGCCAAAGTGGCGGTGAAAGCGGAAATGATTAGTCAGAGGTGCCTGGAACACATAAAAATAGAAACACAAGGAGAAGTGTGTGTTATTGAATGAATAATCTGTGAGAGAGGAAGCCGAAGAACAGGAAAGAGGCAAGAGACACCAGAGAGGCAGGAGAACTGGAGAAAGGAAAAAGCTAAGCAGTGTTGGGTACAAAAAACTGCAGAAAAATAGTTGATACTAGGTTTGGGTTGGAGCCTCTGAACTAAACAGGGTTGAAATCCTTGGGAGTTGGTGCTCCTAAGAGCAGAACTATTGCAAGACAGAGTTGGTGCTCTAGAGGTTGGAGCCTCACTGAATTCCAAGTTGGAGCTTGGCAACTAATTGCAACCAGTTATATATATATTGTATTTATTTCATTGCACTATTTTTGTGTTAATAAAAGCATTAATTCCAACTATCTGTTTCTATGTTTAATATATATATATATATATACATATATGTGCTTTTGGTAACAACAAGAACAAAAAAAGAAAAAGAAATACTGTTTCACCCCCCCTCTCAATATTTCCAGCAATTGGTATCAGGGGAGGCTTCTTCATACTAGCCTAATAGCTTGAATAAGGATCCATAGCAATGATGAGAAATCATGAAGCATCAGGAAGACCTCATCTGTTCGATGGCACTAACTTTGGTTTATGGAAAAAAAACAATGACCTACTACTTGATGTCCCTTGGACCCGAAATCTGGCATTTTGTTCAAAATGAATACCAAATGACTACCACTCTTCCAATAGATCCAGACGAGAGGAAAGCCTACGTCGCAAATGCAAAGGCCTTGAACTCCATTGCTAGTGGAATCACTGATTCCGAGTTTACAAAAGTCATGCACTATACCTCTGCCAAAGAAATGTGGGAGAAGCTAGTTGGCTTATAAAATGGAGACTCAAAAGTCAAGAAGGAAAAGCTTCAAACTCACATAAGACAATTTGAAAGTCTGAGGATGGAAAATGAAGAAGATATTACAGCATACCTCCTTCGAGTAGCTGAAGTGGTCAACTCCCTTAAAGGATTGGACAAAAAATTGAAGAAAGTACCATTGTTCAAAAGGTATTAAGATCTCTTCCAGATAGATTTGACTCCAAAATAAGCGCCATAGAAGAAGCAAAGGATTTAGATACCCTCAATATGGATGAACTCCATGGAATCCTCATTGCCTATGAGATGAGGAAAGGTGGCCCAAGCTCCAAAGATGCAGCATGCAAGGCCTCAAAGTCAAAGAAGGGAAAATAAAGGAATGACTATAGTGATGAATCCGATGTGAAATCCTAATTGGCTCAATATGTACAAAAGCTGAAGAAAGGATCTAAGCTTAAAGGCAAGTACCCTCTTATCTGTTTTAAATGTGGAAAAATAGGTCATTATGCATCAAAATGTCCTCATAAACATGATAGCGATGATGAAGGAAATTCTAAAAGAATGGCACACAAAAAGAAAGGGTTCAATAAGAAGAACTTCTTCTCTAAGAAAGATGAGTCTGATGAGGATGAGTTTATGGTCATCAAAAAGAAATTAGATGAGGAAAGTGACCATGATGAAAACCAAGAAATATTATTCATGGCATCCACAGATGATGATGACTCAGGATTGGAAGGAAATGTAAATGAACTGTTAATAAGTGCCATTGAAGAAAATGAGAAACTGCAGAATAAAATCATTTCTCTCAAAGTGGAAAACAAGGAAACAAGAAGGAGAGAAGATCTCTTGGAAGCAAAGCTAAAAGAAAAAGAAGAGACTTGCGAAGAACGTGAAGCCGAGATAGTGTCTCTAAGAAAGGAGTTGGAGAAAATTAAAAAGGGCTATAAAAGCTCTCAAATACTTGAGACTATTCTAAAAAGTCAAAAACCTCAACATGACAAGTCTGGAATAGGTTCCAAAGGAGAATCCTCAAGCACTAACAATAGTGTGAAAAGCTATGCTGATGCACTTTCCTGCAATCCAAAAGAGGAAAAAGTATGTTATCAAAAGCACATCCCAGATGCAAAGAATGAAGAGAGAAATATTCCAAAGCAGAATGTGGAGTCAAATCATGGATACTGCAGCAAATACAAACTTGTACTCAACCAAGGGCCCACTTCAAATTCAAAGAATGAGGCAGGAGTAATTCCCAGGAAGGAAATCGACTCAACCCATGGCTTCTTCAATAGGTACAAACTGTTGAGCCTTGAAACTACATATCTCGTACACACTTTCCTAGACTTTTTCCCCTCACCTGGACCTCATAAGCTATCAAAAATCATTGCATATTGATTCTAAAAGAGCATTGAAATGGTTTTCTAACTATGTTTTTGTGTTTGCTGTTTGAAGTAGATTTTGCTCATGAGCTGCGGAATGCAGTCACTTTCCATAGCCGATTCAACTTTCCGCAGCTGTTTTTGTTAAAATCCAGGTCGCAGGTGTCATCAAGAAGAACAAGGCACGTGGGCAAGTTAGAAATGACTTGGACATGGATCAGGTCCTATTGGTTTAGCCGGAAGCATTAAGGAAAGCCGTGGTCAACGGTGGTCAAATGGTGGTCCAACATAGGATTCCTACGACAATCGGACTCTATTTTTAAACACGTGAAGGGCTCTGAAGGATTCGTGGCCATTCCTAGATCCTTGGGGTCATGTTGCCACCTGTAGACTGCCCCACGATGTGAATCCAACAACCACTCTTGTTATATTGAATAATCTTGGCAACCAGTATGCTAAGTTTACGGACACTGTCCCTTTTACGTGTCTTCAGTTAAAGATATTCCATAGGAAAATAGTTATGAATTTTTGTTATAAATAACGCGTTTCTACACGCATAGAGTTAGTCTTTTTTTGATGTAATTTTGCTGTTAAAGTTTACTGTGCTGTGACATTAAGTCTTGTTGCTGTAACTGGTTTTGAAATATAAAGAAGACTCTGTTTCTACATGATTGCGTGAGCATAATTCTTGACTGATAGCCTGTTGACTGAGGCTGTGCAGAGAGCCCCTCCACGCTAAGGTTTCGTTTTCCTCTTTGCTGTAAAGTTTTTATGCATTGTTTCCTCATTTCCATTGCACATATTTCATAAGTTATCCACCTGTGTATATTTCATTTGCTATGGTATTAAAATTTCATTTTTGTACATGATCTTTCAACTCTGTATATTGTTGATAACACTGATTAGTGTGTGTGTTTCGGGATAGAGTAGGCCCGGGCATTTTTCATACCATCTTTGCAATAACTAGTGATATGGAATTAGTCCCTCTGCTGACTTTGCTTTTCTTAGTCTTTTAATTCCAAGTATGCTTTGATTTCAGTTTTATTTACTTGCTTTATTAGTTAGTTTAAATATCAGATTGCTCATATCATTGACGTTATCTCCTAAAGCCATAGCTTAGACTACCTGGCGAGCTCTCGGACTATGAATGATGTGATTTGATTTTAGTTTTACTTTTCTGCAATTAGATATCAACTTGCGCATATCATTGACGTTATCTCCTAAAGCCATAGCTTAGAGTACTTGGCAAGCTCTCAGACTATGAATGATGTGATTTGATTTTAGTTTTACTTTTCTGCAATTAGACATCAACTTGCTCATATCATTGACGTTATCTCCTAAAGCCATAGCTTAGATTACCTGGCGAGCTCTCAGACTATGAATGATGTGAATTGATTAGTTTGATTTGTTGAATGTAGTAGCTTAACTCATTTTTCCTTCTGTACTTAGATAAGCAACATAGATGATGGTTTCATGATCAGTAGTTCATTATTTGTTTGATTTGAATAACATCATATTTTTATTTTTGTTCAAGTATCAATTTCATCACTAGCATGTTTTAAGACCTTCTGAAGTGTTAAGTTCTGGAACTCATTATAGAGGACATAATTGCCTTAAAATACCCAAACTTGCCTTCTAAAGTATTCTTAAAACTTAGGAATAGGGTTATCATTCGCATTAGGAGACAAACCAAGATAAAAACTCCCAAAACAAAATAAAAATAAAAAACGACAAAAAGTAAGAAAGAGGTTGTCTTGCACATATAGTGCGCCACACTTCATCAACTTACGAATCCTGGATTGATAATTAATGTAGCAATTTAGGACACACTAAATTGACTAAACATTTTGGTGCCATTGCCGGGGAAGTGTAACTAGGTAGCCGATCTCTTACAAAAAAAAAGAAGAAGGGAAAATTGATAACTTCTTGAAGTATTCTCTCCTCTTGCACCTAGTGTGATCTGGAAGATCAGAAAAGAGAGTTGTTAGTTCAATAATTTCTTGATTATGCTCTCTTCTTGCACCTAGTGTGATCTGGAAGATCAGAAAGAGAATTATTAGCCTAACTTGAAATAAAAATAAAAAATAAAAAAAGGACATGCATAGAGCAAGAGATTCTAAGGGAAGGTTTATAGCTAGGGCCAAGAGTTCGATTTTCACAACTCCAACTACTTCAAGGCATAGACAAGATTCACATCCATCTACTCCCAACCTTAGGATTCCTGGAATTCAAGGAGCAACAACTGAATTAGAGGATTCTCCCACACTATCTACTAAATCTGACCTAGGAGAAGAACCTTTCTTCAGTTCTACAGGGGAACATATTGTAATCAAAGAAGTAGAATCACCTGAAGAAGAGAAGGAAGAAACTCTCTCTCATCCACCCTTGATGGAAGAACCAAAAGACTCTGAGGAAAATATCATGACGTAGGAAGTAGTAGATGGATTTGGAGGAGGGGGTAGAGGTAGAGGAAGAGGAAATAATGGAGGCAACAATGGTGGAGTTAGAGGTAACAATGGAGGAAATAGGGAAGGAGATAACTCATTTGGATTCCCTATAGTTGATGAGGAAACTCATACAATAATGAAAAACATTTCACCATCTGTCCTCCCAAACTTTTATGGGTTGCAAAGTGAGGATCCTGAAACATTTGTATTTGAGTTTGAAGTCGTGTGCCGAACCTATGACTATATGGAAGACTCTAAAAAACTCAAACTGTTTCCTTCAACATTGAAGGGAGCTGCTTTGAAATGGTTTATGGGATTAGTCACCCAATCTATTAGGACTTGGAATGATATGAAACAAACATTTTTGGACAGATACCTGGACTATTGCATGCTCACAAATCATAAGGATGAGGTATTCAAAATGATGCAAAAAGAAGATGAAAAGTTGGAGGATTTACTTGAAAGATTTCAATACAATTTAAAGAGAGCAAAAATGAGTAATTTAGACGAGGAAACCTTGAAATCCCTTCTATTAAAAGCCATCAAAGATGAATGGATAGATATTTTAAACATGATGGGGAAGGGAGATATTTCTCAACTTCCACTTCGTGATATCGCAGAACTATGTGTCCATCTCTCAAGGGGAAAATCTAAAACACGAAAAGGGCCTAGAGATCCTTCTCTTATTAGAGCAAACAAATCTGCATCTGGATCAGTAAGTAGGGTAAAGATTGGAAATATGATTGATGAGTTCAAAACTAATATTCTAGGGAGCCTTAGTGAACAACTAGACACCCTTAAAATACAAAACAAGCAGAAAACAGAAGCTGATGCCTTAGCCATCTTTTGTCCAAAATGTAGGAAGAAACATGCTCTAAGGGAATGCCCCTTGGATGCAAAAGTTGTAGAAACATGTATGATTTGCTTAGAAACTCATGAAACCAGAGATTGTTCTTCAATTCCTGGGCTCAAGGCTATCTTTCAAGAAGATCCAAATTCAGTAGAGTCCCTTTGTTTTGTTTCAAAAAGACCTTGGCAGGGGCAACAAAATCAAGGATTTAACAACCCTATGAACTTTCAGCCCCCGCCAAATTGGAATTCTTGGCAACAACCTCAAAATCCATATCAATCATGGGCATAAGGGATGCAAAATCTTTATGGGAGATTTGCTCAATTTTATCAGTATCCTCCATCTTTTCAAAATCAACAAAATCCATAACTTCCAAATCAAAACCCACAACTTTCATTGCCATTCCCACAACAACAACCTTCTCAAAAAAATCCAAATCCTCAACTCTTGCTTCCATTTCAACAAAAGAAAAATCAACTACCAGCCCAGCCATTGCCAAATCCTAACAACAAAAATCCTCAGAATGCTTACATGGTAGAAGGACAACAATTTCCTACCTATATGATTGTTTCTCTTAATGATGTTCAACTTAGATTTGGTAGAGTTTTAGAAAAACCTTCTATAGATGTTCAAGAGCAAGGTACTTGTGAGGAGGATCCTCTTAAAGTCAATAAATGTTCCGAGGAAGCATTTCTTCAAAACCCAAACACTCAAAAAGAAAAAGAAAAAGAGTCAACCCCCAAAACTCCTATAGTTGAGCAACCTGCATCTTCATCCACACCTCCTTTCCCTGAAAGATTACAAACTGACAAAGGGGTGGAAAAACAAATCTTGTTGCCTGACTATGATGAATTAAAGAATGTCTCTATCAAGATTCCCTTGCTACAAGACATTAGAGAGATTCCTATTCTAGCAAAAACGAGTTGAGTCTTAAAAGACCAGGAAGAAAACCAAGAGATACAAGAAGAATCCACCTGGTAGGAAAAATTGCAAATATCATGATGGGAAAAATTACCATGCAGAAGTATGTAGATCCAGGTAGTCCAATTGTCAAGACACATATCAATGGGATAGAAATTCCAAACACTTTGATTGACTTAGGGGCTGCTATCAACATTATGAGTAGACAGACTATGGAACAACTTAAACTTCCTAATCTTTTTTTTTACACCCACCTTACTGCAACTTGTAGATAGATCAATAATCAAACAAGATGGTGTACTAGAAGATATTTCAGTCTCCTTAGATTCTTGGGAATATCTAGTAGATTTCATGATTTTGACTCCCAAGAGTAATTTAGGAGGGCACCCACTCATCTTAGGAAGACCTTGCCTAGCCACAACTGATGCTTTCATTAGT
>APFE030952902.1:60094-95412 GCA_000404065.3 Pinus taeda | reverse complement strand
TATAATCAAATTTAGGTAGCACCTGAAGATCAGGATAAGACCACATTTACCTGTCCATGGGGAACTTTTGCTTATCGAGTGCTTCCTTTTGGATTATGTAATGCACCTGCAACATTCCAAACAGCAATACTAGGAATTTTTCAGATCTAATCCATGATTGTGTAGAGGTTTATATGGATGATTTTATAGTTTATGGTGATTTGTTTGAAGAGGCATTAGAAAATTTGGAAAAAATCCTTATAAGATGTAAAGAAACAAACCTTTCATTAAGCCATGAAAAATGCTTTATGATGTTCACTGAAGGTATTGTTTTAGGACATCATATTTCAGGGGATGGGATTAAAGTTGATAAATCAAAAGTCGAAGTCATCTCCAAGTTTCCTATTCCAAATTGTCAAAAATATGTTAGAAGTTTTCTGGGATTTACTGGATACTATAGAAGATTTATAGAAAACTTCACCAAAATAGCATCTCCGCTTTTCAAACTGCTTACAAAAGGTTGTGAATTCAAATGGGATCCTGATTGCCAATTATCATTTGAAGCTTTAAAAACAAGAATATCTGAAGCACCTATCTTGAGAGGACCAAATTGGAAACTTCCTTTCCATATTTCTATAGATGCTTCAGATACAGCTCTAGGAGCTGTGTTGTGTCAAAAAGATTTAGCTCCTTATGCCATTTACTATACCAGTAAAAATTTAACTCCCACTGAGTTGAACTATACTGTTACTGAAAAAGAGTTCTTAGCTGTTGTTCATGCAATCAATAAGTTCAGACATTATATAACAGGCTATGAAATTTTTATTCATACTGATCATTTTGCAATTAGATATCTAATGAACAAACCTATTACTAATGGAAGAGTTACAAGGTGGCTCCTACTTTTACAGGAATTCAATATTACTGTGTTGGATAGACCAGGAAAACAAAATACAGTAGCTGATTTCTTGTCTAGGATTCAGAATACTAAAGAAGATTCTCCTGTAGAGGAAAATTTTCCCGATGAATATTTGTTTGCAGTAACTACTAAGACCCCTTGGTATGCAGATACAACTAACTATTTGGTTACAGGGAAACTACCTCCACATTTATTTCTTGGTGAAAGAAGAAAGATTATTCAAGAGAGTTCAAAATATTCATGGATTTCTAATGAATTGTTTAAAACAGGGCCAGATCTTGTGATCAGAAGATGTGTTAGGGAAGATGAAATGCCTGATATCCTCAAAGCATGTCATGATGAACCATGCGACGGACACTTTTCTGACAAAAGAATAGCCTATAAAATCCTCTCTTTAGGATATTATTGGCCATCCCTCTTCAAAGATGCAAGACAATATGTCAAAAGGTGTGACAACTGCTAAAGAGTAGGGAAACCTACCCTTTCAAATGAAATGCCATTACAGTCATAGGTACTCATCGAACCCTTTGAAAAATGGGCTTTAGACTTCAATGGACCTATTAACCCACCATCTAAACAAAAGAAGTATATATTGGTATGTACTAATTATGTCACTAAATGGGTAGAAGCCAAAGCATTATTTTCTGCTACTGAGCATTCAGTTATTAGTTTTCTTTATGAGGATATTTTACCTCGCTTTGTTGTTCCAAGAGAAATTGTGACAGATCAAGGAGGCCAATTCACATCCAACCTGGTGGAGAAGCTGATGGAAGAATACAAAGTCAAGCACAGAAAATCTACTCCTTACCATCTGCAAGCAAATGGTCAAGTAGAGTCTACAAACAAAGTTCTTGAAGGCATCATTACCAAGACTGTTTATCTACACAGAAGAGATTGGGCAGAAAGGCTTCCTGAAACCTTATGGGCCTACAGAACTACATGGAGGAATACAACAAGACATTCTCCCTATGAACTTGTTTATGGGAAAGAAGTCCTACTCCCCATTGAGTTTCAAGTAAAAACTTTCAATATGGTAGTTCAGTTGGGAATGGATCTATCAGAAGCCCAAAAGCATAGAATGGAGCAGTTGAATGAACTAGATGAGATTAGACAAGAGACAATCCTAAGAACTGATCTAGTTCAATATCAAAGAGCTCAGTGGCATGACAAATACATCAAAGAGAAAAAGTTTCAACAAGGAGATTGGGCATTGCTATTTGATTCCAAGTTCAAGGATTTCAAAGGTAAATTTCAGACTCATTGGCTTGGGCCATATGAGATCGACAAAGTCTTTAGAAATGGAGCGGTAAGAATCAAAACCATTGATGAATATCAAACTCCTCTTATTGTGAATGGTCACCGATTAAAGATCTATCATAAGCCACTCTCAAAGGAGGAATTTGTCAAAATCTTTTAGGATAATTCTGCAATAAGGCTGGTGAAGAAGAATCCTTCTTCTCCACTAGCCTAGTCCTTGTTCTTTCTCTGTTTCTAAAAAAAATAAATAAAAAAATAAAATTGTATGAGCCTGAAAACCAATCACTGATTGGCAGTCTTATACAAAAAATACAGGGCGAAAATCAGAACCTTCTGACGTCCTATATTTTCCAAAAATAAAATAAAAAAATCTCTCTCTCATTCAACAGTTTCATGCCACTTAATTTCATTCCACTTCACCCCATTTCACTTCATTTCATTTCATTCCGCCAATAACAGTCTTTTCATGACCAATTTTCATTCACTTAGTCATCATTCATCCATCTCCATTCAGTCATATGTTCATTGTATCAGTTTCCGTAGCTGAATCCTGTTTCCGCAGCTACAAACTGATTCCACAGCTAGTTGTTGTTTTCGCAGCTAACACTTTGTCATTCAACATTGACAATCAGATGTTAGCCAAAAATAATAAGAATCAAATGCAGGTATGACCAAGGACATATTTTGAAGACATGAGGCACCTAAAAGCATCAACAGGGAGCAACTGATCAAAGGTTAATGGACGAAAAGTGGCAAAAATTCCAAGGTATGAGTAAGATTAATTTCAAATAACATTTAAAACACATTTTATATAGTTATGAAACCATGGCTCCATTATATGCAATGATTGGTATTGATAGCTTCCATAACCGTTCCACGACACATTTTATATAGTTATGAAACCATGGCTCCATTATATGCAATGATTGGTATTGATAGCTTCCATAACCGTTCCACGACCCTTACATAATTCCTCCACGAACCTTGCATTAATTCTTAAACGACTTCATGATCAGCCTTCAGATTTAACTCGTGTTTGGTTGTACTTTGACACTCCACCTGTTAAACCGGGTAATTATGGGGACGTGGTCGATTTGATCATGGATCTTCTCCGTCGCACAAATTCCGCAGCCATTTTGTAAACGTGCTAACGTCTACCCTGCAGCCATTTAGTTCAAAACTCTGCCGGGCTCACTTCGGTCCCCTACTGTTCTATTGAAGTTACATTTGTATCTCTACCCTGTTCAAATAAGCCTCCGCTCCGCTCCATGAACACATTCCCACTACCATCACTGGTTTTTCTCCATAAACCTTGTCCATTCCCTGCTAACCCAACTGTCTCACCTCCGTTCATCCATTACTCACGCAAACGTATTTTAAGGCAGGAGGAAAGAAATGGGTCTTTTGTTGAGAGCAGAACCGGAAGGGCCCAAATTCATGGAGGGGTATCCACAATTGAAAAGCATACTAAGAAAGGCACGGTGGCTACGGTTCATTCAAAAATTCAAAGGCTACAATAAGGAAATTACGAAGACTTTTGCGAGGTCTTTTAATGGCCCAGAGGTTGAAGTTGGAGACCTTAAATTTTCTGTCACAGAGGACTCTATAGCAGCTGCAACGAAACTCCCACAGGAGGGAGAACGGTGGTTCAAGAACAAAAGCTTTGATGAGAGGGCCTAGAGGGTTATCCTACGCAATCCATGTATGGATATAACTATTTTCAAACGAGGAATCCCTATCTATGCTTTAGAAGAAAAGTGGGCCAGTCTATTGTTGATAATCCAAAAATTTATTAGATGTGAAGGACGCTTTGGGTCCATGTATATGTACCACACCCGGTCTCTGATGAATTTTATAGAAAATAAAACTCTCAATTTGCCTTACTTTTTATTGAATATCCTGAAAAAGATGTCCACAACTGTCCAAAAGAATTTGGAGGACATAGAACCCCACCTGTACCATCACGGCCTTGTGAAAATTTTGATTGAAAAACAATTGAAAGGAAAGAAGGACACCTGGGAACAGCTTTTGGTTAGAAACTCCTTTCAAGATCCACCTGAAACACCAGAGAGTAGCTCAACAAGGAAGAGTAGGAGAAAGAAAACCAGTGTGAGAATTCAAGACACTCCTACTAACATAGCCAGATTTTGACATGAGTCCCTCTCAGCTAGATTTTGAGATCAGTCCTTCTCAATCGGATTTTGGGGTCAGCCCAAGAAAGACTACACCTGAGATAGACCCAAACCAGCAAGAAATGTATGATTATATCGAGTTGTTGGAGAATACTGCCACATATCCAGGAACTTCATCTACCCAACCTAATGCAGCACAAGAAGCTCTAATCCAATCACTAAAACATGAAATTTTTGAACTAGAGGTCTTAAATAGACACATTAAAAGAGAAAATGAAACATTGTAGGAACAAAGCCGATTGGATAATATCATTCATGACATCACCATGTTGCATCTTGGGTTGTGGCAGAAGAAGAATAGAAAGTTGAAGAAAAATAGCAAGAGGTTGAGTAGAGCTCTTATCAACCTCAAATTCAAGTGCTTAATGAGAAAGCCTAGGATGATAGTGGTACCAAGAAAGAAGAGAAGAAGACTGGATGTGCTAGCAGAGGTCTCAGAACACATGAAATGAAGGGAGGATGGTCAAAGTTTTGATTGCATGGGGACATGCAACACCTTCATAGTGGGGGTATGTTGAGCCTTGAAACTACATATCTCCTACATACTTTCCTAGACTTTTTCCCCTCACCTGGACCTCATAAGCTATCAAAAATCATTGCATATTGATTCTAAAAGAGCATTGAAATGGTTTTCTAACTATGTTTTTTTGTTTGCTGTTTGAAGTAGATTTTGCTCATGAGCTGCGGAATGCAGCCACTTTCCTCAGCTGATTTAACTTTCCGCAACTGTTTTTGTTAAACTCCAGGTTGCAAGTGTCATCAAGAAGAACAAGGCACGTGGGCAAGTTAGAAATGACCTGGACATGGATCAGGTCCTATTGGTTTAGCCAAAAGCATTAAGGAAAGCTGTGGTCAATGGTGGTCAAATGGTGGTCCAATGTAGGAGTCCTACGGTAGCCGGACTCTGTTTTTAAACACTTGAAGGATTTTGAAGGATTCGTGGCCGTTCTTAGATCCCCGGGGTCATGTTACCATCTGTAGACTGCCCCACGATGTGAATCCAACAACCACTCTTGTTAGATTGAATAATCTTGGCAACCAGTATGCTAAGTTTACGGACGCTGTCCCTTTTACGTGTCTTCAGTTAAAGATCTTCCATAGGAAAATAATTATGAATTTTTGTTATAAATAACGCGTTTCTACACGCATAGAGTTAGTCTTTTTTTGATGTAATTTTGCTGTTAAAGTTTACTGTGCCGTGACATTAAGTCTTGTTGCTGTAACTGGTTTTGAAATATAAAAAAGACTCTGTTTCTACATGATTGCGTGAGCATAATTCTTGACTAATATCTTGTTGACCGAGGCTGTGCAGAGGGCCCCTGCATGTTGAGGTTTCGTTTTCCTATTTGCTGTAAAGTTTTTATGCTTTGTTTCCTCAGGGGAACTTGTGGCTAAAGGGGTTAGAACACTAGACAAAATTTACATTTTGAACAAGATTCAAGAAAATAAATGCTACCTGAGTTAGAAATATGAAAGTTGGCTTTGGCACAAGCAACTTGGACATACAAGCTTCGAAAATCTGATCAATATCAACAAGATTAGAGTTGTACGAGACATCCCAAGGCTGTTCAAACCAAATCAAGGAGTATGTGGTCCATGTCAACATGGAAAGCAAACCAGAACCAACCACAAGACAAAGAATCTCTCTACATCAAAGCCCTTAGGGATCATTCATGCTGATTTGTGTGGACCAACTAGAAATAAGGCACTCCAAGGAGAAAGGTACTTTGTGTTATTTGTTGATGACTATACTAGAATGATGTGGATTTATTTTATAAAGTATAAATCTGAAACTTTTGAGTGTTTAAGAATCTAAAATCCCTTGTAGAAAATAAAAAAGATTCAAAAATTAAGTGCCTTAGAAATGACAGAGGGGGAGAATTCACATCAAACGAGTTTAGTGATTTCTATAATATTCATGGAATTAAAAGGAATTCTCTGCTGCTAGAACACCTCAGAAAAATGGGGTAGTTGAAAGAATAAACCAAACAGTCCAAGAAATGGAAAGAACAATGTTATTAGCAACAGACTTGCAACCAAAATTCTAGAGAGAAGTAGTAGGGATAACTGTCTATACATTGAATCGAACTCAATTAAGACCAAACCGTGAAAAAACTCCTTATGAGTTATGGAAAGGAAGACTTGCTTCAGTGAAGTACTTCAAGCTCTTTGGAAGCAAGTGCTTCATAAAAATCAAGGATGACTCACCAGGAAAGTTTGATTCTTGGGTTGATGAAGGGATATTTCTTGGATACTCTACATGGAGTAAGGCTTAGAAGTGCTACAATTTTTGACTGAAGAAAATAGTGGAAATCATTGATGTAAAGGTTGATGAAGACATTCCAGAAAAATAAATTGAAATACATGAAGATGATTTTCTCATTGAAGAAGAACCTAAAGAAGAAGAACCTGAAGAAGAACAAATAGATGAGGAAGAAGAAGAAGATGAGAAAGAACCACCTCATACCCCTTCAAAGATGAGTTTATCCAGAAATACCATCCAGAAGAACAAATCATTGGCAACAAATATGAAGGGATGCAAACCCGAAGAAGGGTGACCATCACACCAAAGAGAAACGCTATTGCTCTGCTATCTATGATATAACTAGAAACATTTGCAGAAACAAGTAAGGATCCTCATTGGGAAAAAGCCACGGAAGAAGAAATATCCCAAATTGAGAAGAACAAGGCATGGGAGCTGTTACCTCGTCCAAAGGACAAGAATATAATAGGAACCAAATGGGTGTTCAAAAATAAAATGAATGAGGAAGGACATGTTATCAGAAACAAGACAAGGCTTGTCTACAAAGGCTATTCACAAATTGAAGGAATTGAATTTGAAGAGACATTTGCACCGTAGCTCATATGGAAGCTATCAAGATGTTCTTGGCATTTTCTTGCTCAAAAGGATTCAAAATCTATCAAATGGACGTGAAATCAACATTTCTAAATGGGGAACTCAAGGAAGAAGTCTACATGGAGCAACCATAAGGGTTTGATCTAACAGAAGGAAAGGACTTAGTCTGTAAGTTGAAAAAGGCTTTATATGGGCTGAAACAAGCTCCTAGAGCTTGGTATGCAAGATTGGACTAGTATCAACAACAAAAAGGCTTCAAAAAGGGAGTGGCTGGAAGTAATCACATAAAGACAGATGAAGGTAAGTTACTAGTTACTCTTGTTTATGTTGATGATCTGATTTTTGCTAGCAATAATGATGAAATGAGCCATGAATTTTCTCAAAACATGTCAAAAGAGTTTGAGATGTCAATGATAGGAGAGTTGTCTCACTTCCTTGGACTTCAAGTATCTCAAACCAGAGTAGGATTGTGTATATCTC
This sequence comes from Pinus taeda, assembly GCA_000404065.3. Lineage (NCBI taxonomy): Eukaryota > Viridiplantae > Streptophyta > Pinopsida > Pinales > Pinaceae > Pinus > Pinus taeda. The sequence continues at coordinate 87,728 of APFE030952902.1, read as the reverse complement.
AAACCAAATATCTAAAAGACATGCTCAAAAGATATGGAATGGAGGATTGTGCACCCATGAGCACACCTATGACCACAAACTGCAAATTGAGCAAAGATGATGACTCCCCTCCAATAGATGAAACTCATTACAAGTCAATAATTGGAGCCCTTCTCTACTTAACAACTACAAGACTAGACATAATGTAGGCAGTAGGAATGGTGGGAAGATTTAAATCTACTCCCAAACAATCCCATTTATTAGTTGTAAAAAGAATTCTCAGATATCTGAAAGGAACTCTTGATTTTGGTTTTTGGTACCCAAGGATCTCAACACTAACTGTAACTGTATGCACCGATGCTGATTGGGTTGGAAGTATAGATGATCGGAAAAGTAATATTGGAAATGCGTTTTTCCTAGGAGACTGTTTAGTATCCTGGCTCAGCAAAAAAAAATCATCCATATCATTATCCACAGCCGAAGCTGAGTATATTTCTAGAGCAAACTATTGTACTCAGATACTATGGATGAAGGAAGCTCTAAAATATGTCGACATATGTACAGATCAACCGATTACCGTCTATTGTGACAACAAAAGTGCTATTAGTCTCAGCAAAAATCCAGTGATGCACTCAAGGACCAAACACATACCAATCAAGTATCATTTCCTCCGTGAGCAAGTAGCTGAACAAAACATCGTCCTGGAATATATCAGTACTAAGGAACATATAGTTGATATTTTCAAAAAACCTCGTCCTCAAGAGGCATTCGAACATCTGCGTCAAAAGATGGGGGTTATCTCTTTATCATCACTCAAGTTCATTCATAAATATGTAGCAGGACAGGGGCAACAGTTTGATAGGGGGAGTTCGTATGCATTCCTTTGCCATTTATGTCAAAGGGGGAGAGCAGAAGAATATTGCCATCAATAACAAAGGGGGAGATTGTTGGACATAGATTGTCATTGATGTCAATATGGCAATATTCGAGGAGCAGATGGAGCCAAGAGGAGCAGAACAGAGGCATGAGGAACAAAGTACAGGAGCAGACAGAGCAACCAGAGGAACTAACAGAGCACACAGAGCTATCAGAGGAGCCAAGAAGAGCAGACAGAGCCACCACAGGAGCTAATAGAGCACAGAGCAGTCAGAGCCATAGGAGGAAGCAATCAGAGCAAGGAGGGATATCGGAGCTGGGAGGAGCCATATATACATATATGCATGCACTTACAAGCGCCAGTCTATAATTTTTCATATGTTTTAATGGAATTACTATGTTAAACGATCACTTGGTGGGTGAATTCCATGGAACTGGTTTTGAAGGTAGAAAAACCCAAATACATTACGTATCGGGCGTAAAAAACAGTTGGATTGAGAATCCGGATCTCAAATCCTTTAGACAGAGTTTTTTTGAATGTTATCAGGTCTGTAGAAACCCAAATTACATCAATCCTGCGTAGTTCCTTATCGCATCACCGAAAACCTTTTACACTAGAAAATCACGCTCAACACTTAGCGGATCCACAAAAACGGACTTGAAAATATATGCACGGGAGTTTTGGGATCTAATCGGGTCCGGGACTTACATCACATTGACATATTGGAGCGGGAGTGTATTAAGTGTTAAGTACCGCTATAAATCACCGATTGTGATTAGCGATACCGCATCGGACCAAAGGAAGAGCGCTGATAGTGTAGTCCATTTGGACCTCTGATCGTCGATAAGGCAATTTGATCTGGACGGTCAGATCTTATCACTCTAGATCAATGGTCACAAATGCTTGGCATGTTGACTTTGACGTACGGTAAACGTGCCGATTGGAAAAGGTAAAAACCAGTGTTTTGGGGTTTTTTTTCAAAGTATTTCCATTTAAAAGGAAAAGGCATGGATCATGTGGGAAATGTATGAGGCCGATTGCGATGAAACTGTGGAGGAGCAGATCCGATACAATATTAATGCAGCTGTATGGATTCTTGAAGTCCACCCTTTAGTTTTTTGGTTGTGTTCCTCATATATTCCTGTATATTTGTGTTTATGCATTACACGGGGTTTTTTTGGCTGAAAGGCCTAAGATAACTGCTCCGATGATTCAAGAGGCTGAACGTCAGTTAAATGGGGTGCATCATGGCAATGGAAATTGCAATTGGGGCATAACACCTCCATTAAACTGAAAAACTCTGTGTATGCTTACAATCATTGTCAAAAGGAGCGTTGTTACAGTTAACAGAGAAGATGTGTTGTCCGTGGATTATTTGGATCTCTCTAATGAATCTACGCATCCCCAGAAGAGTTGATGAACTTGCACAATGCAGAGGAAGCCACAATGACCGAGGAGGAAGCCAAAGAGGCAGTGTAAGTGGAAACGATCAGTCAGAGGTGCCTGAAACACATAAAAATAGAAACAAAAGGAGAAGTGTGTGTTGTTGAATGAATAATATGTGAGAGAGGAAGCCGAGGAACATGCAAGAGGTAGGAGACACTAGAGAAGCAGGAGAACTGGAGAAAGGCAGAAGATGAGCAGTGTTGGGTACAAAAAACTACAGAAAAACAGTGGATACCAGGTTTGGGTTGGAGCCTAAGAGGTTGGAGCCTCTGAACTAAACAAGATTGAAATCCTTGGGAGTTGGTGCTCCTAAGAGTAGAACCATTACAAGACAGAGTTGGTGCTCTAGAGGTTGGGGCCTCACTAAAGTCCAAGTTGGAGCTTGGCACTAATTGCAACCAATTATATATATATACTGTATTTATTTCATTGCACTATTTTTGTGTTAATAAAATCATTAATTCCATCTATTTGTTTCTATGTTTCATATATGTATACATATATGTGCTTTTGGTAACAACAAGAACAACAAAAAAAAGAAATACTGATTCACCCCCCGCCCCCCCCCTCAATATTTCCAACACCCATAAGAAAAATCTTTATTCTAAAAAAGTGTTGAAAAATGCAACAAGAATTTTTCAATTTGATTTTTCCTTGATTAAATTGAGAAAATTCGAATTTCCACATCAATAGAGAACTTGGATGATGTTAGCTTGTGTGACATAGCTTGTGTCCCCCAGTTTACTTAGTAAATTCGAGTTGGAGGAGTTAGAGTTCAGTTAAGCAAGTGTGATTGCTAATTTGTAGCAATCAAGGTCAGTTATCTAAGGTTGTTTGCATTTAAACTAGTTCCAACTGTTGAAGGAACTAGTGGAGGGTCAAGTTGTGCAGTGGGACTATAGTCAAACTTAGTGATCGTCTAGTTAACTGATCAATCAACCCAAAATAGCTAGTGCATGCAGAGAATTCGAGTTCCCTAGGCTTGCTGGAGATTCCATGATAGTGTAACATCAGTTGTAGACTAGTCTTGAGTGTACAGGTGTTGAATGCAGTAATATGATCAACCTAAGGAATTGTAAAATTCAATTTGAGGAATTTCCTAAATAATAGGGGCCAAATTCCTCAAGGAATAATGCAAAGAAATAGGAGCTCAAGCTGAGGAAAAATTTGACAAAGTCTGGGTCATAGGCCTTTAGTGAGTAGAGAGATAGGTTATGTATTTGTGAGGTGTGCTTAGTTGAGAAAATCAATTGTAATACATCTCTATTCATTTGATTAATGTAAGCAGGTGTTGGGGGTTTTAGCAGATTTTTTTCCCCAGATAAAAATACTTGTTGCGTATGTGTTATTTATTCTTTCATGTCTGAGAATTTTGTTCTAAATTGTGAATTAGTGTCCTTAGAGCAGTAGAGTAGGTTTTTGTCTTGTGATTTTGATTAAAAATTCATGAGCAGTTGCAAATCTACAACCTAATTTCTACATGGTATGAGAGCAGGATTCAAATTAAAGTAGGAAATTTGAAGTTGTTTCTCAGAGGTTTGATTTTGAAGATCAATGTATCAGGATGTATTCAGAGTTGAGAAGATGGCATTCAATTAACTAAGGTCAGATTATGCCTTGGAAGGCACCTCAAATTTTGTTGCATGGAAGGACCACATGGAGGTTGTATTCGATGACAATGGATTGCTTGAATATGTCAAGACAAATATTCCAAGACCACCAACAGCTGATGCCTAGGACCTTGCATAGAGGAAGAAAGATGTAGCCAAGGTGAGGAGAATACTATTGGAGGGATTATGGGATCATATTATCTCTAATATCCATGGAAAATAAACTTCATTTGTGATGTGGAAAGCATTGGAAAAATTGTTCGAGAATAATAGTGACCACAGGAAGCTGACGCTCAAGGATAAACTTTGAAGTATCAAGATGCAAAAGAATGAAACTACACAAAAATATCTGAGCATGCTCACACCATGTCTCTATGAACTGGGCAGGGTCGGTGACACTATCCCTGAAGATGACTTGGTAAGCCTAGCCCTTCTGGGCCTTCCCAAGAGTTGACATAGTGATGAACCTCAATATCGCAACAAGAATGCTACAACTCCCAGGGCTACCAACTTTAGTTATCACCTCGGGGTTCGCACAAAATTAAGAGGTATCAGCATTATATGTGAAACATACAATGTGTCATTCCTTTGATGCCATGATGTACTAGATTGAATGTAAGGAAATCAAATCCTAAACTAATTTCATAAATGGAAATTTTACTAATTGCAAAAATGAAATGCTCAAAATGGAAACCTTAACCTATTGCAAGAAAGAAATTACAAGGAAAGAAACCTATTCTAATTGCATAAAGTAAATATCATGAACTAAATGTCAACCATTACATTTAAAATAGTTTATATCCATTAACGAAGTTCATTGGATGTGGCAATCAAGAAAATCATCATTGTATTATCCTAGTCATAAATTTGTCCATTAACCCAAATCACTGAAATATTTTGCATGGGTAAAGAGGAAAGTCCTTAGTGGTCTTTAGTATTCCTTAATAATTGATTTAGAGCCTAGGGGCCTTGATTCAACCCTAAGGGATCATAACCAAGCTTCTTGAGCGAATATGGGCAAGTATATACACACTTGAAGATTGCTACAGGGTTTCCTGTAGTTTACTATAGGAAACAACATATTTTCTATAGGGAGTTATAATTCACTGAATCACCAACCAAATAAAATCCAAATTGTATGGAACAATTTTTTTTTTTTATTTACTAGGATGTCTTAGGTCTCTATTCCAAGTGGAATCACTCAAAAATACCTCTGTTAACCCATGCTAAAACATGGTAGGAAAGTACTAGTCTAAAATCTAGAAATTTGAGAACTAATGAGCTAGTAAATCTATCAAATGCCTAAGCTAATCAAGTGAAAATTAAATGGTGTAAATTTTGTTATTAAATAGAATGTTTTTGTGATCTAATTCAAGTGGAATCAACTCGATTGAATATCATTAACATGCTCTAAGTAATGATAGAAATTTACCGTTATTTGCCACAAGGGACTTCTAAAAATTTAGATTTGGGAAAAAGAAAACTAATCCAAGAAGCTCAATGATTAATATGACCTTACAAAGATGTTCCAATGATGAAATGATGCTTGTGATCTTGCAAAATAATTTACTTCAACCATTTAACCCAATCCTACAACAATAAATGATTAATACTAAATGTAGAAATATAAAAAACAAGAACAAGAGATGCATGTGAATAAAAATTGAAAAGAAGAAAAGTAAATGATACAAAAAGGATTTGAGGCTCCTGGGATGGCCAATCCTAAGGAAATTCAGAGTAATATGAAGAATACCAAGGTTTTTAAGCTTAAAATGACACCAATCTTCATTATTTCCATCAATACAATTACAATCCTGCAACAAATGACAATGGAGTTGCAAAAATACGAGTTCTCTCCACAAGAAGAATAAGAAAAATCCACTCCTAGAGGTAAATTCGATGTGGTACTTATACAATTTGATTAAGAATCATTCCCCATGAAAGGAGGAATATTTCCCCACAAAAATCCCTTGATTAGTGGATCTGGCTCCTAATACTAGGAATGTGCATTAAATTTCAGGGAACACATTCCTAGATTGTCTCAATCATTGGAGCTCCACAATCTGTGCCATAATTCCAGAATATTTTGTTCATTTTTTATTTAATATTGATCCTCCTGTAGTAGGGAGTAGGTCCCTAGATTATATCCTCCTCCAAATCTCCATAATCTGCCCAATATTCTCACAATATTCCACAAAAATAAATAATATTAGGCACATATATGAAATGATCCATAAACCTTTATAATGAACATATTAAAATTAAAAATACATTATCTAATGAAAAAGAGAGGTTTAATGTGTTGAAGGATGGTCAGATGGGCCTTAATTTATGTCTAATTTAGAGGCCCATCACATAGCTATCAAGATTTGGTGAATGAGAGGGAGAAACTACCAAATTGGGATCGCTTATGGTCCGATTTGGTACAAGAGGAAACAAGGCAGAATACTAGAGATGAGACTTCATCTAAGGATGAGGATCAAGAAAAATTTGCATTGGCTCGAAAGGAAGAAGGGAAAAATGAAAAAAATCCCAATCCAAACCAGAATCCAGTCAAGGGGGAAGAAGAAATATTTTTCAAAAATTAAGTGCTTCCATTGTCATGAATTCAGGCACTATGCCACAAAGTGTCCACACAAGAAGATAGGAAAGAAGACATCAGGAGGAGAAAAAAGTGAAGCTTTGCCTTCACAATTTGAGCTTGAATTTACCCTCATTGCATGCATGACCAACAAAATGATGGGGAGCATGTGGTACTTGGACTCAGATGCATCATTCCACATGAGATGATGTAGAGACTTTTTTAGTGACTTGGAGGAGAAATATTTGCAGATGCACATCGATATGGGTGATGACGAAAGGTATAATGTGACTAGGGTTGGTAAAACCACCTTTCAAAGGGAGTCATGCTCCCCCCTCAAGCTCAAGGATGTCATGTTTGTTTCGAGCCTAAAGAAAATTCTCATCTCTGTTGCAGTTTTGGAAGATCGTGGTTATGATGTGATCTTGAACAAAGGAAAGGCATTCCTGAGACACATAGCCACAAGATAGGTGAAGCAGATCGGGGTTTGTGTGAAGAACCTTTACAAGTTAGATATGGAGGATTGTGCTGCATTAAGCACAAAGGCAGAGAAGGTGCATAGCCGAAATGTAGGTGAAATTTGGCATACAAGACTTGGCCATTTGAATCATGGCGCTTTGAAGATCATGCAATAGATAACCACAAGCGTCCCTAAAGGAGCACTTGAGCTGCAACATGTATGCAAAGGATGTACTTTGGGGAAGTACACAAAATCCACATTCCATGACCGAGACAACAAAGCACATGCAGTCTTGGAAAGGATCCACTTTGATGTCTGTGGAACTTTATCAAGAACCTCCATTGCCAGGCACAAATATTTTGTCATTTTTATTTATGACTTCTCATGGAAGTGATGGATCTTCTTCATGAGGAAGAAGGGTGAGACATTATCCAAGTTCGTAGAATTCAAGGCACTCGTTGAGAAAGAAATGGGAAAGAAGGTGAAGAATCTTAGAAGTGATAATGGAGGTGAGTACATGTCAAATGAATTTAAAATTTCTGTGCAAAAGAAGGCATTCGACGAGAGTTTACAACCCCCCACAACTGACTAAAAAATGGGGTGGCTGAGAGAAAGAAACATAGCATTATGGGAGCAACGAGGGCAATGTTGCATGATCAAGGCCTACCTCTGCATTTCTAGGCCGAGGCATGCAACACAACAACCTATTTGCAGAACCGAAGTTATCATTGAATTTTGGGCATGATTACACCATAGGAGGCTTTCTTGAGAAGAAAGCCAAATGCGTCGCACTGCAGGATTTTTGAAGCCTATGTTTATTTCCATGTCTCCAAAGAATTAAGGAAGAAGTTAGAGCCAATAAAAAAAATTGGGGGTATTTTTGGGTTACATCGAAACTCCCCACAACTACCATGTGTACTTTCCATCCCTCAGAATGACAGTTGTGCGAAGGGATGTAAAATTTGATGAAGATAAAATGATGTGGTGCTCTCTTGAGAGGGAGCTTCATATCCCACCATAAAAGGAGATTTTAGCTCCAAAGGAGGAGCCTAAGGAAGTTGTGGAGCAACCACAAATTGAGGAGCAGAGAGTGGAGACAACCACTCAAGTAGATTCATCCAGAGAAGGTAGGAAAAGGACCAGGGAAGCTGAGAGACTTTTACAGGATGCGAGGGAGAATGTGGGTGCTCCTTCAAATCAGTGTAGGCGGAGAAGGTCACCAGATCAGTACATTGGCTATAATGCCCCCTAATAATAATAAATATAATAAATAATAATAATAATATATATATTTAAAAATATAATTTAATAAATAATAAATAATAAGAGAAATATAATAATAATAATTAATAATTAATAAATAATAAAGAAAAGTTAATATATAGTAAATAAACAATAAATAATGACGATAATATAATAATAATAAAAGAAGAAAATATTCCTTTAAATGGTGATGGTTTTTAAATGCGAGTCGTTCAACGATGTCGCTCTCAAGCCTAAGCACGATCTGGTCATAAATGGAGAACGTAGGATGGGAGATCAGCGTACCCACCAAAGGTATGGAGAAGTATTCATGGCTTTTGCAAACCAGTTAAACAATCTGATTCACCATGTTTCATATTTCGATTCCCTAGTGGTAGATCAATGCCTGCTTTGGCTAAAGCCGATGTCTTCCTTCATGTTTCAAGGCATCCTGCATAGATCGGGCCATCGTCTATCAGATCTAGTCATCTAGTTGGTATACTCTGGCCAGATCTGGAAGCCCCTTCTCTGTTTGGTGTGGCCCTATATCGATATGATGTCTCATAGGTAAATCACAATTGGGGGTCTTATTTTAAGGATTGGTTAGCGAAGGATGGTGCCTGGGATTTTCGGCAGTGAACTTTTTCTCCAGATCAATTCCTCCTACGCCTCACAGATCCATGCCCTGCTTATGATATGGTTGAAGCTCTGCGTGCACCTCATAAATGGGAGCCAAATCGGGGAAAGAACACAACATTCCAAATTTTTTTTAAAACCCTAGAAGGAAAATCAATTATATTTTGGGTTCGGCCTCAGAGAGCATCTACCAACTGAAGCAAAGTATTCTGCACTTTTTGGGTATTCCAATGCTCTTTCAAAGCTTGATCTATGAAGGAAAATCTATGCATGATGAACTGAGAATACAAGAGTACAACATTATTCCGTCATCCACCATCATATTAAATTTGAGGCTGTAGGGAGGCTGTCCTGGTCCAAGCAATCAAAAGGGAACAAAAGGAGTATCCAAATCTAGTCTCCTCAAAGGATCAAATTGAATCAAGGACCAATATATGGAGGTTTTTCATTTAAAGACATCCTAAAAGGGAAATGTGGAGCATAAAAAAAACCAGAACAAACACACAATCTACCCAGTCCCTATATAGTGGAGCAACTGGATTCTCACAACTTGGCTAATAAACTGTGAGATTCACCTCTGCTCCAGGGGAATTTTCATAGTAAAGTTTGCATCATCGGAGGAACATGAATATGTATTGCGAGAAGGCCCATGGTTATAGGGTTGTGCAGGACTTTTGTCACCCCATGGTTCCCAGATTTTGATGCCAATACGATGGTGGTATCAAGAATTCCAATATGGGTTAGATTGCATAATCTTCCCCTACATTTTTGGCACCATAAATTGCTTGAAGGCGTTGGGGACCTCTTAGGCAGATGCATTAAGAAAAACACACAAAGAATTGAAGAGAGAATATTCTCTTTTGCCAAAATTTGTGTGGAGGTGGATCTCAACAAAGGATTTCCAGATCATATTCTCCTTACACGTAACAAGCAATGCTAGACACAATTTCTAGATTTTGAGAACATGATTTTTAGATGTCAATCATGCCGACAAACGAGACATTTAGAAAGCTCATGTCTTGATAACCAGAAAGTGCTTCGAAGGAAGAAGAAACTAGGAAAGCAAGCCAAGGGATGGAAATTCCCACAACAACAACTTGAAGAAGAAGAGGATGAAGAAGAAATGTTGGTCCCTACCACTAAAGAAACCCATAATCCACAAGACAATACAGAAAAGGAAGGGGTAAATCATGAAGATTTAGGGATCCTAGCTCACACATCGAGGCAGGAGACCATCGCTAAAGCAAAGGAGACAGGGGGCTATAAATGACATCATGTATATGATAGCTTAGATATAGATAAGGAAAATCCAAGAAAGAATGAAGGATCCCATCTAGCATTTGTAACGACCACTCCATCCCTAGGAGAATGACAAAAGGTAGAAAAGAAGAATGGAGAAAAGGATAATGCTTAACTCCATTTCGAAGTTAATTTTTTGTCTATGTGAACATCAATTTCGACTAGAATGATTGAATGTATTGTAAGCGTCTACAACATGTAATTTTGTTTCATTAATAAAATTGTGATTTTTTCTAAGGAAAAATATAATAATAACAAATAAATAAAATAGGAAATAATAAATTGGAGTTCTAAATAAATATATAAAAGTAAACTATAAAAATAGTAAGAATAAGTAAAGTTAACAAAAAATAAAAAAGAATAAAAAATGAAAGAGTTAAATTAGGAGAACTATTAAATTAAGTAAAACTTACAATAACGAAATAAAAGTTGGCATGTTGACACATGGAATGTATGCATGCGGATCCCTTTCCATTTTTTGATCTATTTAATGGACGATGAGGATGATGAGATTCATCCATTCCTACATCCATTCTCTTGGGATAAAAGTGTTGTGAGACAAAAGATTCCTCAGCAGTAGTACATTGATTGAGGGTTTAGGAGGTGGCCATTTGTAGAAAGAATATGTGTAGCTGAGCCTACAGTTGGGTGGAGAGTCGTCCCCAAAACTTTGTTGCAATTAGCGAGATTTAAATAGTGTTCAACTCTGAAATCACAAGTAAGACATATCATTGCTAAAGGTAATTTTTCTCTGCTCATATTTTTCAAAATTCTATGCTAATTAGTTGAATGGTTGTGTGATTATTGTAAATCAGATAACTGATCTACTTATTTGTATATTTAAATTGTGGGTTGTTACCTATGATATCAGATCATGTTACATCCCTTGAGGCTTATGAGCCCTAACATGCATGTCTAATTTTATTAAATCCTATTATATAAATTGGATTGTTAAAACTTATTCTTAGATAATTAATTCATTTTATGTTTTAAATTCTTTAATAATACCATGTAGTATTACCGATGTCTCTTAGTATAATGAAAATTTAGGTGGAAATATATATATATATATATATATAAAAATTGAGGGTGAAAAAATTAGGGTGAAATAGATGGTATTATAAAAGAAGTTGGGAGATGATTAAAAAAAAATTGTACTTGTAATTTGAAAAAGAAAGGGGCAAAAAAAAATATACATGGATTTGAGCTGCACATGTCAAATTTGATTTGTTTAGTGACCTAAAAGGGTAGTGATTTTTCCTTTTATTATGGATGGATTTTCATGAAAATCAAATTAATTATTTAATGTAGAACACGATACTTTTTTTTTTCTTCGGTTATGTCAATCTTTTTTTATTTATTTGTTTTTGGTTTTATTATTTAAATTATATTTTAAATGAACAAACGAAATTGAGTACTTGAAAATTTAAATAAATAGTGAAAAAGTTAAAAAAAGGGTTTCAAATCGCATTCACAATTTTAATGTGAATTGGATGCAAATTTTAATGTGATTTAAAGGCTGACTATTGGATGCACCCTAGGAAGTTAGAATTTTAATGTTATCTCAACTTGGGTAAATTTGAAACTTTAGCTTTCAATAAGCGAGCTTTCAGAGACAACAAGGTGTATTATATCTTAGAAAACAACCATAACCCTTGAATGAAAGAAACATAACCCTGGAATGTTTAGAATAACTAAAAACAATCCAAATTTATAATTCTTAAAAAAAAACCTTAAACAACATAGCTATCCACTTATCAAGGGTTATGGAATTTAAAGACTTGCAATGTTTCATACATAAAACAAACGATTTTCTCAATTTGAAGCTTCCAAACTCCAACGTTGAAGGTGAGGCCAATTATGCGTAAAGGTTACAACAATGGAATGATTAACATAACTAAATTCTTTCTTTTATGTTTGCCAAAGCAATATTTGTTACCGAAACATTACATTTTTTTTGTGATAATTCCACAAAATACCCATGTCGATAATTTAAGCGAGGGTTTCAAGTTTAAATTTCTAGCAACCGACGACAAGTAATCTCAAAGATAAACTAATGCAGAGTTTTGAACTCGAGACCTACAGTAACCAAACCCTGACAATTTTCATGCCATTGACGCCAAAGCAAACCTGAAATTATGTCTAATACCACCTTTAAAGTTATTGGTCTTTCTAAGTAGTCTAATTACACTTACTACATTAACAGTTTGGAGAATAAAACATTACGTGTAAAATTATGAATTTTCAAAAATTCTTTATTTGGAAAGGTAATTTTAGTTATATAATAAATAAATAAAAAGTTAGTTTTTTTGAAAGGGTTTGTTATTTGGAAAGGTAATTCTAGTCCTATATTAAATAAAATGGAATTAGTTTAAATATTAACCATGAGTGTTATTTTTATATTGTGTAGAACATATGTTAATATATAGTATAAAAATGAATGGGAGTTTTAAGGATTGGGAAGAAATTTATAAGATGTGGCTTCATTCATTTAATAAATTGGATAATAGAGTTTGAATTTGTTTAATTATTATTAAAATATTATGTTGAAATGGATAATGAAAGTTGAATTTCTTTAGTTAATATTAAGATTTTATTTTAGGATTGAGAAGTTATTATTCCATTTTGTGCTGAAAAAAAAAGTTATTATTCCATTTTGTGCTGAAAAAAAAAGTTATTATTCCATTTTATTATTTATTAGAAGTGTATTGTAATATTTCATTGTATGAAGGTTTATAAAATTATCTATAATATTTTTAAGTGTGGTATTTGATTTAATAAGAAATTTAAGTGTAAATTAATAATTGATAAAGTATTTATTTGAATATTTAAAAACAGAAAGAAAGAAAGAAAGTAGAAGATGAAATAAAAGAAGAAAATATGCAAGGATTGAGATCATATTTGATTACTTACACTACTAGAGAAGTGAATAAACAAAAACCTAGTAATAAGGATGTGGATTAATTGGTTAAGTAAGATGGAGTGATTGAAATTGGATTCATGAATACTTTATTGGTTGACTTTTCTCTAAGGATGTAGCCTCATGAAGAAGGGAAGAATGGTAATGAAATCCTAACTATGGACATTAGGAAGAGGCCATCCAATATGAAGTAACATCCAAAGATTAATAATATGCTAAATTGGCCAAGGTACATGTGCAAACTAGGCGTGGAAAATCATTTTTGAGTGAATTAAGGCGGATTATGCACAAGTTAATCGTTTTTGAAATTAATGCAAATCATATGTATTTTAAAGAGGTTGTATAAATAATAGCTATAGGAATTGCATTATCACTAAGATATTTATGTTTGCACTTCTTAAGAGGCACACTTTTTATAGTGTTGCATTGTGGAAACTTAATGAAATATTAGAAGGTTGAAATGTTTTAAGCTTTTTTATATCCCAATGAGATAAGACCAATTAACGACAATTTTTTCAAACTTATTTATGATGTGACTATGGGGTGATGATTACTATGACAACCCACTAGAAATGATATTATTTGGAAGCGAGAATTTAGTGATATAAAGGAAAGGAGGTAATGTTCACCAATTAACATGTTTTCTTATCAAAAGGAAAATATTATTATGATATAAACTCCATAAAGAGTTGGGAGTTTGATGTAGAATATATTGAAAGTGCCTATAAAATAAGTCAAGATGTTATGACTTTGTTTCGAGGATATCTTCTCTTAAAGAGGCGAAGGAAAATGATACAACATTGAAATAATAGTGCTAACAACAAGCATTTTCGAAAAATAAGTATCAATAGACAAGGGTATTAAAAAATTATTAAAAAAAAAAAAGGTGAGCGGGTTCTAAGATTGATACTTAATGTTAGTGGTATATGATTGATGAAGTTATCTCAGAAGGAATGACAAAGAAGGAACTTACAAATTTATTATTAATGATAATGAATGGTAGTCATGGTGACCATGATCAAATTGGAATAATAAGATAAATAGAAAAGAGTACTAGATAGATACTTAAGGGAACGAGTGGAAGTTTCACAAACAAGTGACGCAGATCGCCAATTGAACAACAGCTAAACAACAATTGAACAACAACCGACAATTGAACAACGTCGCAATTGAACAACAATCCGCGATTGAACATCAGTTGGAATGAACAACAATCCATATTTGAACAATATTCCATATTTGAACAACAGTTGGATTGAACAACAATCCGTATTTGAACAACACTTCTGGAATTGAACAACACTTCCCTCTATGCCGTTGATCTCCTCTCCAGATCTAAAGGTCGCTAGTGATATCACATTGGGGAATTTGCGCGACGTTTACCCGCCTCACGAAGCTAATATGATTTATAAGTCTTGGTTTATAAAAGTTCGGGTTTGGGTTTTAGACTTACATCCCGATTACTTCAAACCCCGATATCCCTTGGATAAAAACGTTCATTCGGATCCTACGGCTAGCGACTCTTCGTCTAACACACGGTTTAAATGCAGGCTTAATCCTGATGTTGATGGTGATGTCAGTAGTTGAACTTTAGATCAATGGTTACGATTGCATACGGGACTTCAACTCGATCAAACCCTTCTATGATCTTCTACCCCCACTATTAACATTAGTGACTGCGATTAACCATAAACACTGATATTAACCATTGAAACATGAAAAACAGAGAAAGTACTCAGATGTGCTTTAGAACACAAATTCACAGAGAAAAACGAGAGTTTCCACTAGGATCAACACACAGATGCACATTAAAACAAAGTCATTCAATATAATAATAGTTACAGAGTCCTGGACCCTTGGCTTGATTACAACAAATTAACAGACCTCTGTTTCAATCTAAAAACCCTCTCTATCACGCCACTCTCGCTTCTCTCTCAATCCTCAATCATCTCAGCTAATCCTTCTACATTACATTAATTTTCTTTTTATGAGTCAAATCCTACTCTAACTGTACGAACAACTCAATCTCTATTTTAAACAATCTAACAATCAAATCTCTATTTTCAAGCTCCATCACACACCTATGCTAGCAACTTATCCTTCAATCTAAAATAAGACAATTTCCTAACTATTACAATAATGTATTACAAATCATTTATGAGAGATTCAACCCTCTCGACCAAACTGACTTTTGACCACTCAGGTCAGTGAAATTCACTCTTTTAGCAACAACATGTGAACAAACCTTCACATTGCTGGCTAAGTCCGGATGCTCTTGCATCAAACTTCTGGGGAAGAAAAGAATCATCCCTCAGACTTTCAGGGTTTACTCCATACTTCTGCAACTCTGCTGTTCTCAACCAACTAGCATCCTCCACTGGATTTCCTTTCCGTTTGACTAGATATTGATAATAAAACTCTCCACTGGTTCTTTTGGATACTCTTTTCTCCAAAACAATTTCCACCTCTCTCTTAACTGTCTTTGGCATTTGTTCTTCCCAGTTCAAGGTTTGAACTTCATCTTCTGTAGTTTCCTCCTGTAGCTCTGTCTCTGTCTCTTTGTATGGATAAAAATCTGCCACATTGAAGATAGTTGATATTCCAATCCCTTCTGGCAATTCAATTTCATGAGCGTTAGTTGAAAAATTTCTTACAATTCTACATGGTCCTATCTTTTTCATTTTTAATTTATTGTAAGTCTTAGCTGGAAATCTTTCTTTTCTCAAATACACCACCACTAAATATCCCACTTGGAATTATTTCTCTCTTCTTTTCATATCTTCTCTTTGTTTGTATTTGCTACTACTTTCCTGCAATCTTCTTTTGACATCTTCTTGTAGTCTCTGCATCTGCTCTGCAAACTCTTTAGCTTTTGCACTTCTTGTCTCCTGTTTACCCAAATTTCTGAGCTCATACACACCTCTTGGGTTCATCCCAAAAATAATCTGAAATGGACTCATTCTAGTACTTCTGTTTGGAGTTTCATTATAAGAAAACTCAGCCTAAGCTAGTGCTAAATCCCATTGCTTAGGGTTTTGATACACTAAACTTCTCAATATGTTCCCCAAGCTTCGATTTACTACTTCGGTCTGTCCATCTATTTGAGGATGGTATGCTGAACTGAAACTGAAGTTAGCTCCTAGTTTCTTCCAAAGAGTTCTCCAAAAATGCCCTACAAACTTTGTATCTCTATCAGACACAATACTTACAGGCAATCCATGTAATCTTACAATTTATGAAAAAATAGATTAGCAATATGTGTTGCATCACTAGTCTTTTTACATGCAATGAAATGTACCATCTTGGAAAATCTATCTACCACAACATAAATAGAATCATTCCCTCTTTGCGTTTTAGGTAACCCCAAAACAAAATCCATGCTAACTGCATCCCATGGTCAGTCTGATATTGGCAATGGCTGGTACAGTCCTGTATTCTGGCTTCTCCCTTTAGCATGTTGACATATCCTGCACTTCTCAACAAATATCTTAACACCAGTCTGCATCTTTGGCCAATAATAAAAAGCATTTACTTGAGCAAAGGTTTTGTCTTGTCCAAAGTGACCAGATAATCCTCCATTATGTTTCTACTTTATTATGTTTTCCCTCATAAAACATTTGGGAATACACAACTTGTTGCACTTAAACAATAAACCTCCTTGGATAAGATAATCTAACCACTGAATTCTGTTGTGAACTATTGGATTTTGAACTGCTGTGTAAATATCCATGAAATCTGTGTCATATTTATACATTTCAACCATTTCTTCAAATCCTACCACACCAAATTTTAATTCTTGCACACTAAAATTTACCCTGCTTAAAACATCATCAACTTTATTCAACTTACCACTTATGTGCTTTATCACAAAATTAAAGCTCTGCAAAAACTCTACCCACTTGGCATGTTTCTTGTTCAACTTTGGCTGGTTGTTTATGAACTGCAATGCATGATTGTCAAAATACAATATAAACTCCTTTGGCAACAAATAATGTCTCCGTTATTTTCAGGCTTGTACAATAACATAAAATTATTTATCATATGAAATACTCTTTTTTTTGCTATTGGTCTCTGTTCTTGACTCATAACTGCTCCAATCACAACTCCTCTAGCATCCCTTTCAACTTGAAATACTTTTCCAAAATCGAGTAAAGCTAAAACTGGTTTCTCTATGATTCTCCTCTTCAACAACTTAAAATTCCTGTCTGCGGCTTCTGTCCACTTGAACGGTTGATTAGTATCCTTAATTGTTTCAAGAATTGGTGCACAAATCTGACTAAAACCTCTGATAGATTTTCTGTAAAAACTTGCAAGACCATGAAAATTTCTTACCTCAAATATATTCCTTGGAATAGGTTAGTTCCAAATTGCTTGGACTTTCTCTGGATCAATTTTAATCCTTCTTTAGAAAATACAAATCCCAAGTAAATTAATTCTTCTTTCATGAAAAAACATTTCTTTAGATTTCAGTAGCTTCTCTTCCTGCAGAGTTCTTAAAACCAATTTAAGATGCCCCAGATGTTCTTCTTTACTTCTGCTAAAAACTAGAATATCATCAAGATAAACAATAACAAACTTTCCTGCATATTCCTTCAAAACTTCATTCATCAATCTCATGAATGTGCTAGGTGCATTAGTGAGTCCAAAAGGCTTCACTAACCACTCATACAACCCACTGTTTGTTTTAAATGTAGTCTTCCATTCATCTCCTTCTTTAATTCTTATTTGATGATATCGACTCTTCAGATCTATTTTAGTAAAATACTTTGACCCACTCAAACAATCCATCAAATCATCCATGCATGGCAAAGGAAATCTATACCTGATAGTGATCTTGTTTATGGCTCTGGAATCTGTGCACATATGCCATTCACCTCCTTTCTTTGGACTGAGTACTGTTGGCACAACACATGAACTAAGACTCTCTCTGATTAGTCCCTTATCCATCAGTTCTTGCACTTGTCTTCCAAATTTTGCATTCTCTTGAGGAGTCAATATGTACGCTGCTTTATTTGGCAAACTCGCTCTTGGTATTAGATCAATATGATGACTAATACCCCTGATTGGTGGCAATGCATTTGGCAACTCATCCACAATAATATCAGCGAAATCATTTAACAAAGTTTTGATTTCTTCAGGAAAATCATCTAATTTTGTGGAGGTTAAAATTACCTTAGGTCTCCCTATAACAACAGAATGCATTTCTTCACCTTTTCCTACCTCTTGCAACAACTCATTTCCACTCATCAACATAACACTGTTTCTAGGTTTTCCTTTGTCAACGCCATCCTTCAACGGCAACAGTGTATGTTTATTTCCATTCTTCTCCAGAGTATAAGTATTTTTCCTCCCATCATGAATAACTTTCTGATCAAACTTCCATGGTCTTCCTAACAATACATGGCATACATCCATTGGCATTACATCACACAATATCACATCCTTATATGTACCAATATGTATCTCTACCTTGCATTGTTCTGTCACAATAAGCTGATGTCCTTTCTGCAACCACGACACTCTGTAAGGAGTAGGGTGTATTGTCTTCGCCAATCCCAGCTTGTCCACCATCTATGTAGAAACAAGGTTATTAGTAATTCCATTGTCAATTATCACTTTACAACATCTACCTTTGGATTTGCACATAGTTCTGAATATACTCTTCCGCTGCGCTGGTTCTTCAGTCTCTTTCTCTGCCTTCAACAATGCCCTTTTCATCAACAGGGATTCTCCTACTTCAGGTGATTCTTCCTTTTCCATAAGTAGAGGTATTTCTGTCTTTGCCTCAGCCACATTCACATTCCTATGACTTGCTGTTTTATTATGAGGATAACCCCATGACACATGTCCCCATTCTCCACACGTGTAACATTGAATATCTCTTCCTTGGCCTCTTCCCCTGGGCGCAAATCTTCCTCTATTAAAATCTCCTCTCTGTGGTGGTCTGCTACTTGAACTTCCCACTTCTTGCTGATGTTGCTGAAACCTTGGTTTGGTAGTTCCTCTACCTCTTACTGAACTTCTCCCTCTATTCCTCTGACTTTGTTTTCGCATCATCTTCTCTTTTGCGTTCAAACCTGCTTGATAGGAATCTTCAATAGTCTTCAGACTCAACATGATCTCATCCTGTATGTCGTATCATAAGCCATTGATATATTTGGCTACCTTCTCCATATCATCCTTTGCATGTCCTGCTCTAATACTCAATCTATAAAACTCTTATGTGTATTCTTTAACAGGCATTCCTTTTTGCCTCAAATTCTGTAACTGTTTGAAAATATTTAACTGATAATATTGTGGCATAAATTTAGCTTTCATTTTACTCACAATTTTATCGCATTGCTTGACCTTGGACTTTCTTTTTCTCATTCTGGACATTTGTAGCTCATCCCACCAAATAGTTGCATGACCCTTCAATCTGGTAACTGCAAAATTCACCTTCTTTCTGTTATCAATCTCTTCTTAGTCAAAATATTTGTCTAGTGAACTGATCCAATCCATTAACTCTTCTGCATTGAGACTTCCTTCATACATAGGAATTTCCACCTTTGGTTTTTCACCTACTTTAGCCAACATCTTGATAACTTTGGTAGTTTCATTTTCTTCCTCTTCTTCTTCTTCTTCTTCAGATGCTTCTGCAACACTTTCAACTCCTTCATCAGGTGCTCTCCTTTGTGTAGTCTCCATTGTGTCCATCCTTGTACGCAGACTCTGGATCTCCTCCAACAGAATTGCATTTGATTCAGGATTTCCTCGATCTATGCCAGCTCCTCTCCTTGGCGGCATGGTTACTGCAGTCAACTCAATATCTAATCTCTGATACCAAAAATGACGCAGATCGCCAATTGAACAACAACTGAACATAAATTGAACAACAACCGACAATTGAAGAACGTTGCAATTGAACAACAATCTGTGATTGAAAAACAGTCGGATTAAACACCATTCCGTATTTGAACAACAGTCGGATTGAACAACAATCCGTGTTTGAACAACACTTCGGGAATTGAATAGCAAGTGCGATTGAACATCACTTCCCTCTACGCTGTTGATCTCCTCTCCAGATCTAACGGTCGCCAGTGATATCGCATCGGGGAACTTGTGCAACGTTTACCCACCTCACGGAACCGATATGATTTATAAGCCTTGGTTTATAAAAGTTAGGGTCCGGGTTTTAGACTTAAATCCCGATTACTTCAAACCCCGATATCCCTTGGATAACAACGTTTAAACATAGGCTTAATCCCACTGTTGATGGTGACATCAACAGTTGAACTTTAGATCAATGGTTACGATTGCGTACGTGACTTCAACCCGATCAAACCCTTCTATGATATTCTACCCCCGCTATTAACATTAGTCACCGCGATTAACCATAAACACTGAGATTAACCATTAAAACACAAAAAACTGAGAAAGTACTCAGATGCGCTTCAGAACGCAAATTCACAAAGTAAAACGAGAGTTTCCACCAGGATCAACGCAAAAATGCACACTAAATCAAATTCATTCAGTATAATAATAGTTACAGAGTCTCAGACCCTTGGCTCGATTACAACAAATTAACAGACCTCTGTTTCAAGCTCAAAACCCTTTCTATCACACCACTCTCGCTTCTCACTCAATCCTCAATAATGTAAGCTAATCCTTTTATTTTTCTTCTTTTTATGAGTCAAATCCTACTCTAACTGTATGAACAACTCAATATCTATTTTAAACAATCTAACAATCAAATCTCTATTTTCAAGATCCATCACACACCTACATTAGCAACTTATCCTTCAATCTAAAATAAGACAATTTCCTAACTATTACAATAATTTATTAGAAATAATTTATGAGAGATTCAACCCTCTCGACCAAACTGACTTTTGACCGCTCAAGGCAGTGAAATTCACTCTTTTAGCCACAACATGTGAACAAAACTTCACATTGCTGGCTAAGTCCGGATATTCCTGCATCAACAAGCATAAGAAATCAACAAGTAATAAATTGTCCCAAAATACGATGGAAGATTTTACAATCACCATTGATAGCAATTGATGAAGTTTAATGATCATGATAATTATGAAGTTCATTAAAGGAGTTCTAGGAATTATGGTAACCTTTGATTACATAATCCATGAATGTTTGCAGAATGGGAATAAAGAAGCTAAAAATAGAAATTGCAAAGATTTTGCGAGAAAATACTAGGAAAATGCCTTAGCATTAAGGTATTGTTTTCATGGTAAGTCCAACATTAGTGATAATTGAGCATGGTGTTAATGTGCATAACAACAATATGAAATTTTAAGATTGGAGTAGCTAATTAAAGTTCATATAGTTCTTAAGGTGCATAGCATTAAAATGTGAAGGGAACTGTGAAAATGTACTAATGTCTAGGGCTAAATTATGAGGTCTATCTCAAGTGGAAAGTTATCTTAAGGATATTGATGAGTGGATTGAATAACATGATTGGTAAGGTTCATAATGATGACCTACATAATTTAAAAGTGTCAAGATTGGAATTTGTGAATCCTTGTAATTAGTGAAAAATGTCAAGTGATAAGCTAGGAAAATGTTTGAAGGATAACGATTGTTTAATTTATGGAAAAGGAAATAAGACCATATGTTGTTGGAAATTATATAATGAAACTTCAAGAAGAATTATCCACAAATTGACAAAATAAGTGAGGTAAAATGGTATTGAGATGAGAACTTGATGAGATAAGTAGGTCTTTTGAGGATGTACAATGATAATTAGACAATGATGGATACATAACTAGGGATCAACAAACCCTCATGCAAGTTGATTAAGCACGATAACAAACTTAAACAAGGATGACCTAGTGTATGCTTGTCATTAAGTAGAATGGTACTAGATTGGATAATCAAAATATGTATAGTGATCATGGAATTTTAATTTGATATTGATGATTATAATTTGTACGTCTAGTAATATCTTAAGGATGAATTTCACTAAATTTCCTTGGAGAAGGAAAAATACATGACTAGGGATTAATTTGCAAGATGATGAGGTTTATTTAAAGGTTATACACGTACTTAAATGATTATACCTACTATGAAAATTGTCAACTTCCTAGTTGAAAGAAGTGGAAATGATTATTGAAAATTAATTGGTATCTTGATGAAAACATGACACTAGTAGTATTGCTGAGATAACTTAGTTGAATAATCTTATTTCATCATTGCTATTCATTTTTTTTATATACAAGCAAATGAAATTGATTTTTCTAATGAATCATGATAAGAATGCTTATAATGTATTATTGTTCTATATTTGATGAGGTTGAGATGATTCTCATATTGATGATGTTTCATGATGTGATTATATGAGGATAATGATGCATATGTGGTTCTTATCCATTAAATTTGATATAATAATTATGTTATATGCTCATGATGGATATGATATGCATAGGGATTATGATGTTACGATATGATATATATTGACATGTGGTTCATTTATTATGTGATGTCATGATATATCTTTGATGCAAATATGTTGATGATGGTATTTCTTAAGGAGAAGCATGTGGTAATTGCATGCAAATTTTATGACATACATGAGCATGCAGTTTGTTATGTTGTGATGATAACATGCAAGACTTGACATGTGGATTATTTTATATGATATTATGATTATAACTAATGCAATGTTTGCATATTGGGATGTGGCGACTGATAAAAACTCCACAAATGGGTTGATAGGGCTAGGTTATTTGATGATTTTGTGGGAGCACATACCTACGAGGAAGAATATATAACACCATATGGGCTGGGGACATACTCAATCAACACTACATATGCCAATGGTTCCTTTGTCTTATATAGCTCTTGATGGACAATTCTTGAGGGGGTGTGGGACCATCTTGAAGAGGCTAAGTGCCTGATATTGGAGGCCAAGTCCCTGACCTTGGAATGGGATGCTAAAGTCTAGTGGGGGTGTAAGGACTTATATACCTGGGGCTGTGCACCTTAGCGAGTGTGGAGGGAGTGGACCAACCTTGTGAGATGCCCGAAGTCATTGAGTACTAAGACCAGATGTCTACCTTGGGGCAAATGAGGTCTAAGCCTTAGTGAGAGCCTTGGGGCCAACCATAAGCTATGGTATAGATCATTGGAACTTATGTTTGGTTTCGAAAGTTGGGAAAAAGGATAGAGATTCCTTGAGATTTCCTGGGTGTTGTGGAAACTTTCGATGCCCATTGGTTATACTAGTTCAATAGAGGGTGCAGGGCAAACGTGAAGTAAATAACTAAATCAATTAAAATGTTAAATGATTCAACTTAACATCGAGACGAAGTTCCTTAAAGAGGGGGAGTATGTAATGCCCCATAATAATAATAAATAGATAAAATAATATAGTATTTAAATATAATTAAATAAATAATAAACAATAAATAAAAATATCACTAATAGTAAATAAATTAAAATAATAAAGAAAATATAATATAGTAGTAAATAATAATAATAATAAGATACTATAATAATAATAAATAAATTAAAATAGTAAATATAAACTGGAGTTCTAACTAAATATATAATAAAAGAAAACTATAAAAATAGAAAGAATAAGTAAAGTTAACAAAAAATAAAAATGAATAAAATAAGAAAGAGTTAAATTAAGATAACTAGTAAAATAAGTAAAACTTAAAATAAAGAAATAAAAGTTGGCATGTTGACACATGGAATGTGTGCCTGCAGACCTCTTTCCATTTTTTAGTCTATTTAATGGACGATGAGGAGGATGAGATTCATCCATTCTCTTGGGAGAAAAGTGTTGTGAGACAAAGGATTCCCTGGCAATAGTAAGTTGATTGAGGACTCAGGCGTGGCCAACTGTAGAAAGAATATTTGCAGCTAAGCCTACAGTTGGGTGGAGAGTCATCCCCAAAACTTTGTTGTGGTTAGCGACATTCAAATAGTGATCAATTTTGAAATCACAAGTAAGGAATATCATCGCTACAAGTAAGTTGTCTCTGCCAAAATTTTATGTTAATTAATTGAATGGTTGTGTGTTGATTGTAAATCACATAATTGATCTACTTAGTTGTATATTTAAATTGTGGGTTGTTACATTGGCTACATGGCTCTAATGACTGAGCTTGTAGAGACTGGGCCATCCTCTTTCGAGGAAGTAGTAGAGAAAATTGTATGGGTTGATGCTATGGTGGAGGAATGGATACAAATCCATTGTAAATAATAGTATTTGGGAGTGGTCCCAAGACCAATGAACAAATTAGTTGTGGGTTCGAGATGGATTTTCAAGGTAAAGCATGCAACATACAAAAGCATAGAAAAATACAAGGCCATATTTTTGGCCAAGGGGTTCTCTCAAGTTGAGGGGATTGACTATGAGGAGACCTTTGCTCATGTAGCAAGGTACTCATCCATTAGATCAGTTCTTTCTCTGGATGCGTAGATGGGGTGGAAGATCCATTAGCTGGATGTGAAAATAACATTCCTCAATGGATTTATTGAGGAGGAGGTGTATAAAGAACAATTGAAAGGCTTCAAGACTTTTGATTGGGAGTCTAATGTGTGCAAACTCAACCGAGAATTGTACAGTCTCAAGCAAGCACGTCGTGCTTGGTACACTATGATTGATAACTATCTCATTGGTTTGGGCTTCACCAAAAGTGAAGCGGTTGCAAAACTATCATATCTTGGTAGAAGGTAAAATGTTGATTATTATCTTATATGTTGATGCTTTGACTTTAACTGGTAATGAGAAGATGATTAAATCTTGCAAGGAGGACCTTGCAAGAGAGTTTGAAATGAAGGACATGGGTCTCATGCACTACTTCCTCAGATTGGAAGTATGGAAAGGCGATGGGGAACTATTTGTCTCTCAGGGAAAGTATCCCAATGATATACTTCAGAGGTTCTGCATGAACAGTTGCAAACCCATGGAGACACCTCTAGTGACCAACTAGAGGAAAGAGGATGTCACTTCAAGTGAAGAAGTGGATGCTACTATTTATCGACAATTGGTGAGTTCATTAATGTATCTTCTGAACACACGACTAGATATGTTGTATGCAGCCAAACAACTGAGCCAATCTATGGTGATGCAGGAGCATGAGGCTTGAAGGCAAAAGGCTTTGAATTTATTCCAAAAATACAAAAAAAGTTTACAAGTAGAGGAGTGGGATCCTTTCGCTGTTAATTTACAAGTTTTCTAGATAGGATTTGAGCTAGGATTTAGGGATTGAGTGATTTTGTAATTAATTCAAGTAGTTTAGATTCAGTTGAGATTCTCGAGGAGAATATCAACCAGATTAGATATTGTTTAAGATTAGGCAGATTCGATCAAGTGTTTAAGGATCTGATTGTTAGGATGAAATGGTATTTATGTAAGTTTTGAATGATTCGAAGGGGATTTTGATTGATTTGGCTTATTTTGGTCATATAAGATTAAGTTACAAAAAATATATCTCTGTGTATTTTTGTGTGTAATTGGTCAATCCCATAGGTGTTGCATCCCTCCGAAGTATCTCTGTGTATTATTGCATTTCCAATTTTGCCTAAAAATTTAGAGTTCTGTATGATCTGGTGTGATCATGTTTAATTTCTCTTTCACCATGGAAGTGTACAAATTTCTTGATTGTGGTTGAAGCCCCGCACTCACTCCTAGACATCGATCTCAATTCAAACTTTTAGGTCACAGTCAATTGCGGGGGTTAGGTCTGTTTTTAAGTCATGTGCTAGTTGAAGACCCCCAAGCCGAAGGATTTGATGGCCACTGTTATCCAACAGATATCGGGTCATCAAGTGCTCGGACTTTAATTCCAAAAATGAACCCAAACTTTTATAGATCAAGGGTTTATATTCCTTATCGGCTCCATAAGGATGGTTAACCCTCTTGGAAGTGCCTCAATCGATATCATGGTTAACCATTGGATCAAGTGCACTTGATCAAATGTTGGAGGATCGCTTATTAGTTTCACATCACAATATTTCATGAGTGAGTGAACCTTGGCCTTAAGAAAATGAGATTTGCGATGCTTAGAGGACTTGTAAAGCACTTATCATTTCGGCTAAAATTAAGTAGTTCTGCTAATTTAGCAGAATAGTCAAGTTTGGAGGTAGATCACTGATACTCCAAAGGAAATCCAAGAAGAAATTCCACCTGAACTTAAAGAAATCGTTTCCAGATTTGAACGATTGTCCATTACACCTGCACCCAGGCCACCATATGGTTAGGCCAATCAAATTATTTTGGAAGGAAACTAAGCATGTTCTGCGGTATCCTAGAGGCACTACCATGTTTGGACTATGGTATAAATGAGCAGAGGGAGTGAAGCTATGTGGCTTCCCAGATGCAGATTGGGCGAGGAGTCCATTAGACTGAAATAGTACATCAGGTGGAATTTTCAATGTCGAGTTCGCAGTGGTTTATTGGTACAATAGGAAACAAAGATCTGTGGCACTCAGCTAGATAGAAGCAAAATACATGAATCCCATTCAAGCAACATGTGAGGAAATTTGGATCAGAAAGATACTTGTTGGATTGTTTTCTCTAATGATGGATCCAACTGTGATCTATTTTCATAATCAGAGTTGCATCAAACTCTCTGAAAATCTTATTTTTCACGATCAATCCAAGCATATAGATATTTGGTATCACCATTTACGAGATTGTGTATAGAGGCAAATAATGTTGTTGCAGTCCATTCCAATAGAGAAACAAGATGCTCACATTTTGACAAAGGCATTGTCAAAAGGGAAGTTCAAGTACCATAGGTGCAAGATAGGGGTGGTTGATAATCCCTTTCTTACTGAGACGGAGTGTTGAAAAATCCAACAAGAAATTCTCAATTTGATTTTGACTTGATTAAATTCAGAAAATCTAAATTTCCACATCAACAGACAACTTGGATGATGTTAACTTGTGTGAAATGGCTTGTGTCACCCTATTTACTTAGTAAATTCGAGTTGGAGGAGTTAGAGTTTAGTTAAGCATGTGCTATTTTTAATTTGTAGCAATCAAGGTCAATTATCTAAGGGTGATTTCAGTTAAACTAGTTCCAATTGTTGGAGGAACTAGTGGAGGTTCAAGTTGTGCAGTGGGACTTCAGTCAAACTCAGTGATCATCTATTTAACTAATCAATCAACCCAAAATAGCTAGTGCATGCATAAAATTTGAGTTCCCCAGGTGATGAGCCCCAATTTTGGTACAATTTGGGCTCATTTTGGCCTATTTTACTTGCTCAAACCATTCATTTTTATTTGCTTATGCATGCATTTCTTAGTTTATTCATGTTGTTTGTAGGAAGAAGGTTAGACACTTTATCTATGTGACTAATGCATTATGATTCCAGGTTTTGGCATTAAAAAGGGAGCAAGAGACAACGAAAAAGGGGATAAGGAGACAATGAGGCGGCACTGCTGATTTTGTGGAGAGATGTCCATGGTCTTGGGACATTCCTCGTGATTCCCACCAAGAACTCCGAGCTCCAATCCATCTCCCCTCCGAGCTTTAGAAGCAGCCAGCTGTCCTACATGAACAACAGTCATAAACTGTTCTATAGGAACAGTAGTTATGACTGCCCTATAGGATCCGCAGTTAGACTCTAG
>APFE030952902.1:8132-51645 GCA_000404065.3 Pinus taeda | reverse complement strand
GCAGAGATTGTGTTCAAGTATGGGGTTAGTACAGGGAGCTATAAGGATAGACTGTGATAGCCAAAGTGCAATTTTCTTGGCAAAGAACCCTGCATATCATTCAAAGACAAAGCACATTGATGTTCAGATCACTTTGTGAGGGATATGATAGAAGACAAAAAGGTGTTGCTGGTAAAGGTGGACACTTTGAAGAATACTGCAGATGCATTGACAAAATCTGTGAGCTCTGACAAGTTCTCTTGGTGTAGAGAAACAATGGGTGTTTCAGGGCTGGAAAAATGACTAAGCTCTCCTGTGGCCCCCTGTGGAAAGAAAACAACAAGTGGGAGATTGTTGGGTTGTGTTATATTCTTTCCACATAGTTAACAAAGGGTTTGAGGGTACCCGTAACCCCACTTTATGGGGTCTGGGGTAGCGCCCCAGAAAATTTTAGTTTTGGACCCTATGTTAGGTTGGGCGGACCCACCTATGGTTTTGTGCATGATTTTCACACATGTTTTTTGGACGCGATGGTTTTCGGTCCATGGTATTGGATCAATGGTTTTTTTGGTCCATGGTATTGGATGTGATGGTTTTTTAGTCCATGGTATTGGATGCTTCGGCATGTATAAATATGTATTGTAACATTGAAAGGAAAAGAATGAAAAATCAAGCTAGTAGTCTCGGTTTTGAGATCCAGTGGGAAATCTCTGTGTATATGTGTTTTATGTGTTGTGCTCTTGCATTTTTATTTTTCTTGTGATTTAGAATTCGTATGCAGGTAATTTCTGTACGGGGTTAAAACCTACATTTGGTATCACCCAAGGATGACTAAGGGAACTAGGAAACCATCTCCAATTCCCCTCTTTTATGGAACCAATTTAAACAAATGGAATGGCATTCATCATCCTCCATTGATGACTCACCCTTTTGCAATCATCTATAAAAGGATCCCTCATCCAAGAGATCTAAAGGCTGAATTATTCTGAGTTGTAAGGAAGTGCTGCTAGTTTCAGTATTGAGGTGAGAGCATTGTGTTAGTGTTGGTGTGTTCTCACTGATTCATGAGGTGAAGAAGGCTTGAAGCCGGGAGGATGGCGTTGGATTAGAATTCTTATGGGTTGTAATTCTCCTTGTTATCAATAAAGTTCTTCAAGATTTTTCCCAATTGATTGTGTTAACTGTAAATGCATTTATTTTTTTTATCATATTTTTGATTCTATGATGTTTATGCTGTGATGGATCATTATGCTTTGACAAGTCTTTGTTTCTGTAGCTATGCAGATACTCTCCAAGCGTGTTAAGTATGAGGAGGAGTTACGAGATCGACCAAAGGATAGGAAGATCAAGTAAGGATTCAAGCGAAAGTTACACGTTGGTATTTCATAATCTCTTTCTTATTTATCACTCACAGGAAAGATAATGAACTTCTTTGACTGTTGTTTCTAGGTTAGCTACCAAACCTAAAGCGCTAGCATTTCTTAGAAATACTAGTTTTCCGAGAAATAAATTGGTGACTCCACTTGGGAAGGAATGCCATTTTTTGTAGCTTAGCCTCATAAGACATTACATTACACTTTACTTGTTATTTTTCATTAAAATCAAGCTTAATCCATTGAAAACTGCATCAAATTTGAACAAAAAAACACTTTCAGAATCGCTCCCTGTGACCATCACACTGTCCTGAACTGTAACCTGCTATCCATCTCAGTTCTCGAATGGGAAAAGTGCTATGCATCGCACTATCTATCACTAAAACCTGCGATGGATGACTGAAACTCAATTTTCCCATCTAGGAGTTGAGGTTTTTGACTAGTTATCATTCCTGTTTGGTTTCTTGCTGAATTTGAACAATATCTCATTACTGAAGCCACCTTACATCACTTAGATTAGCCTCTATTTAGATTGGGATTGGTGAATGTTTTTTTATATTTGTTTTTCATCTACAATCCATTGTCAAAAAGTAGTGTTAATCGATTGTTGCTTCGATAGAAAAAGTGTCATAAAGTCTTCAATTTTCGTTGAAAAAGTGAAGTGTTGTTAAAGTCCTCCTTCATAGCTAATCGATTAAACTATTTTGTGCATTTGATTTGGTTTCATTCAAAGTGTTGAAAAGTTTTATTTCTTCAAACTTGAAAGTGTCATTTGAGTCTTCCTTTCTCTCTTTGAAAAAAAATTGTCGAAAATTGCCATTTTGTGTGACATTTTGAATCATTGCTGCATTTAGTTTTCCTTCTTGAATCATTCACATTAAAGAGAGTTGAAAACAAGTACATGCATTTTGCATTGTGCATATTAAGGTTTGTGAATGCTTGATAGGAATAGCTAGGGAAATTGCATTAGATGTGCTCTTTGCTCTTTGTCAAAGATCTGATTTCTATATCCTTTACTGGCTAAGGTTTGCATCGTTCAAACTAAATCAAAAGTTTGTTTATCATGATAGTTGCATTTTAGGAATTGCGAACATACACCATGCGGTGAACCCTCAAAGGAAAACTTTTAAGAAAGATCAACTTAAAATGAACCTCAATTAATCTAATAACGTATTGGAACCTAATGAAACACATCTAGATGTCTAGGCTAGAGACGTGTTCCAGTGTCTTTAAACCTAGTGGCTGTCATTTTCACTGAAGGATGGGCGATTCTTCCTCTTTGATACGATAAGTGATAGTACGGACTTGTGCTCCCTGTACCGTTGCATATATAGTGGGAGACCCCAATAGGTTTAAATCCTTTATCCCTAGGAAGCCGAGTCTGCGACCTTGCCGATCGCAATGCACTGAACACAACATCCGGGAAGATTGGCTTCCGTACGTAAAGTACTTGGTAATTTCTCTTTAATTTACCACCAAGGTGTATATTGCAGTTTTGTGATGTCTAGTAAACCCTCTTGTCTAGAGTCTCCAGAGTAGTCACTTTCATTCCTTTTCGACTCTTTAAAAGTAAAAGGATCATCTAAGCACTTGTCCTTTCAGGCTCATTAAAAATTGAAGGCGACTAGAGTCATCTTTAGCTTTTTCTCAACTCTTTAAAACTGAAAAAGCGAAGTTGTGTCCAAGTGTCGTTAAAATTAATTGACCATGAATAACATCCATATTCCTTAGTTGATCTTAGGTTGAAATGTATAGCGACAAATCTGGTATCCACCAATCAAGGAATTCCTTTTGATGGGAATCCTAGTCCTTTTCCTTCTTTCGGAAATATTGGTGCTCCTTATATGGCTACATTTTCCCTTCCAGGATTTACCATTGGCTTGCCAGTCCTGTTGTTTTCAACCTCCTTGGTTAAAAATGTCGTGAGTTCTCTGCAATCGCATACACCTCCAGCTGGACAAAATCAACCTCCAGTTGATCCTTTAGTTGACCCTTTGCCTTCTTCCTCGTTTGTTTCTTCCTCCCCTTCTTCCTCTTCGCTTGGTGAAAGTATTGGTACTAGTAACCAGATGGCTAAGAAGAAGAAGAAAGGGAAGAAGAAGAAGAAGAAGCAAATTCAGCAAAGGGACAACCAAGAAACCATTGCTTTGAATGCAACATCTGATGATAAACTACCCGTTAAGCCTCACAAAGTTCAATATCCATGCAAACTTTGTGTGGGAAACCATCTTATTCGAAGTTGTCTTGATATTCCTCAGATTTTAGAAGAATGGTGTTCCCGTTCACATCATCCTATGTCATCAACTTCTGGAGATCATGTTGGTGACACACCATCAACTAGTGATAGTAAAGTTCATGGAAAGAAGGAAAAATTCAATCTTCCCTGTAGGTTATGTGAAGGGAATCACCCCATTCACCTTTGTACCTATCTGGATGAAGCCAAGAAAGTGTTGGATAACTGTCGTGCTTCATTGCAGTGGCTTCCATATGGTTACAGGAAACTCTCCCTAAATCCTTCACTAGTTGATGAACTGACAGACCAAAATCAACCATCGGTCAAACCCAGTCTCTCTGAAAGTTAATCCTATGAGTCTATACCCAACCAAAATCAACAGGTCGAGGTAATAGTTGACCCGATTTCACCTTCAGTAAATTGTAACTTTTCCGAAAAGAGTGAACACCATACCACTTAGGTTCTTTTTGTTTCTTCATATTCAAAGGAGCTTGGGGGAAATCCACTTTTTCCATCAAGACAGGAGGAAAATCCTCCAGTTCTCATAACTTAAGGGGTTAATTCTCCCGTTTCTATGGTATCCCCTCCAAGTAGTCTAGTCACTTCCTTTGATTGGAATTGACTGGTAGGATTCCACCTTCCTTCTTATGTGCCTTTCCAGATCATAGTACAAGTTTGTAAAATGATTCTATCTAGCACTATTATAAATGAAGGTGCATCAGTGAGTATCCTTTCCTCAATTTCTTGGCAAGCGCTTCGGTCGCCACTGCTTATGCGAGTTACACAAAATCTGTTGGGCTTTAATAGAGGAACCAATCAACCGTTAGAGATCCTTCCTCAGTTACCTATTACTTTGGGAAGGAAAATCGTTTATTTGAACGTGATGGTAGTCCCAAGCCCTTTAGATTACAATTTACTTCTAGGGCGCAATTATGTTTATGGCATGGGAGCTATTGTTTCAACACTCTTTCGAGTGATTTGTTTCCCACATGAAGGCATGATTGTCACCATTGACCAATGATGAGCCCCAATTTTGGTACAATTTGGGCTCATTTTGGCCTATTTTACTTGCTCAAACCATTCATTTTTATTTGATTATGCATGCATTTCTTAGTTTATTCATGTTGTTTGTAGGAAGAAGGTTAGACACTTTATCTACGTGACTAATGCATTATGATTCCAGGTTTTGGCATTGAAAAGGGAGCAAGAGACAACGAAAAAGGGGATAGGGAGACAATGAGGTGGCACTGTTGATTTTGTGGAGAGATGTTCACGGTCTTGGGACACTCCTCGTGATTCCCACCAAGAACTCTGAGCTCCAATCCATCTCCCCTCCGAGCTCAAGAAGCAGCCAGCTGTCCTACGTGAACAATAGTCATAAACTGTTCTACAAGAGCAGTAGTTATGACTGCCCTACAGGATCCGCAGTTAGACTCTAGTTGGACAGCCGAGCTCCTAAAATCAAGGTCACTCGGTGGCTCATTGTTTTTGTATAAATTTGAAGGCCTTAGCCTTAGATGGTTGTTGAAACTCTCGTATTATCATTGTAATTTTGGGAGCACAGTTCAGTTTCGTTCCTTTTTGTAAGCCCATTTGGCATGACATCAGATTATGAATAAAGAAGGCAGTTTGTGATCTAGTTCTGAGTTTCTTAAGGAGACTATAGCTCTCAGGTTAGGGCCCAACCTGAGAGCCATAGATCCCCTCTGTTGTAGTGTTGTTTCCATTTCATTTCCAGCACTTTAAGTTTTTGTTTGCACATGCAATTCAAATTACAGTTTGGTGATTTGGTTTTCTTATGAGTAGGATAGATTTTGCTTATGGTACAGTTGTTTCCACTTGCTTAGTGTAGCAGAGGAT
The DNA here is from genome assembly GCA_000404065.3 of Pinus taeda. Lineage (NCBI taxonomy): Eukaryota > Viridiplantae > Streptophyta > Pinopsida > Pinales > Pinaceae > Pinus > Pinus taeda. The sequence continues at coordinate 46,200 of APFE030952902.1, read as the reverse complement.
AGATACCATCAATTGGAGCTCCAGCAAAACGGTTGTTAAGGCTCACTGCCATCTTTCTTGAAGATTGGGGTGTAGTCCATAACTAGCCACCAAAAACACGCATTACTTTACTTGATGATTGTTGCAATACAGTCACGGTTTTGATTAGATGCTTCCTTGTCATTCACACCTACACACATACTTTCATCACAACCTCATACATATTTCTCTTCGCGTTTTCGATTACTGTTCATTGAATTCATGGCATAAGTAATTTAGGTTGATGCATTTTCGGTTTGGTGACAGTCATAATCATTTGTTACATTTACACTCCTCTTTCTCGTTCCACTACCATCTCCTCCATCTTGATCACGCATGCAAGCATATCTCCTCGACCTTCACGTCGTTCTGTCTTCCACTCCTCACGTAGCTTCATTTCCTCACCTTTCATTGACATAACCCTTTACCTTCAACACACTCCCTACACCCATTTCCCATCTCATTCCTCCACTTCTGAGCCATCACTAGTCTTATCCCTACCTCACATATCTCTTCCTACCATTCCATCACTCCTCCATCACTTCAAACCTTCACGGTAGGTCATCTTGTAGCAGTTTAGAGACATCCTGTAGAAACCTCTGAGTATCCTGTAGGATCCCCTGCAGACATCCTGTAGGAGGCCATTCACTTGGTTGCTGAGCTTCTGAATGTGGAAAACCTCTGTGGATGGATGCTAAGGGTCCATAGGGACCTCACCTAGCCTCCCCAACCTGTCCCACGCTTTCCTTCCTTCTCCATCCCATCTGCACAACCAAATCCTAATTAGCACACAATCACAATCATCCCATCCACTTAAAGGAAAAATACAAAAACATGTCTTTTATGATGCAAGCAGTTTAGATCCATGCATTTTCACTTATTAGAGATAGTAGCAGCATTGGTAGAAGTTTCATTCACATTCTTTGCATTATAGAAGTTAGACTAGCCAAATTAGGGTTTCCTAGCTTTACATGCTTTGATTTGCTTTCAGTTCATTTTTGTTAAGTAGATTAGTCTTCTTTGAGCTAGCTTTCGTCCATCATTGATAAAGCTTCTTCTGTGAGCCCATAGAAGTTGGCTTGAGCCCTAGCGGACTTGTGCTCGCTGACCAAGTGACAGCTGCAACAAGAGCTAGTACTTGTGCATACAGCACCGTCGCTTCCAAGTTTGTACGAACTACCGGGTTGATAAAATGAGAGACAGGAAGCCCCAGGAGTTGTAGCATTATTGCTACAATACTGGAGCTCACCACCAAGCTTGGTGGAGATTCCATGGCAGTGTAACATTAGTTGTAGACTAGTCTTGAGTGTATAGGTGTTGCATGTAGCTAGATGATCAACCTAAGGAATTGCGTAGCACAATTTGAGGAATTTTTTAAATAATAGGGGCCAAATTTCTCAAGGAACAATGCAAGGAAATAATTGCTCAAGCAGAGGTAAAATTTGACTAAGACTGAGTCAGAGGCCATCAATGAGCAAAGAGATAGGTTATGCACTTGCAGGGTGTGCTCAGTTGTGCAAAGAAATTGTAATACATCTCTATTCATTTGATTAATGCAAGCATGCATTGGGGTTGTTAGCAGATTTCTTTCCTCAAATAAAAATACTTGTTGCATGCGTGTTATTCTTCTTGCATGTCTATGATTTTTGTTCTAAATTGTGAATTAATGTCCTTAGAGCAGTAGAGTAGGTTTGTGTCTTGTGATTTTATTAAAAAATCATGAGAAATTGCAAATATGCAACCTAATTTATACAAGAAGATAGAAATTCTTCTGATGAAAGTGACACAGAAGAAGGGAATGCAAGAGAATTTCTCTGCATAACCCAAGAAAATCATGCTAATGATCATGATGACAAAGAGGTCATTGATTTAGATGAAGAAGAACAAAATATGAGAATATATCCTTTCTAGGGACTCATAAATGATTCATAAACCGAATAGGAAGATGAAGATCTTAAAGAAATATTTAAGAATAATGAAAAGGAAAATGTTAGGCTCGGAAAAAAAAATAGAGAATTGAAAATCCTACTTGAAAAACATGATAAAGAAATAATCTCCTTAATGTTCCAACTTAAAGAAGCCAAAAAAATTGAGGAAGTAATGAAGACCAAGATGAAGAAGAAAGAATAAGATTACAAGAAGTTTGAAGAAGAAGTTGTGTCATTGAGAGCTGAAGTTGGTAAGCTAAATAAGAACTTGAACAACTCAGTAGTGTCAGATAACATTCTTAGCTGTCAAAGATCTCCTGGCAGTAAAATAGGTCTTGGCTATGAAGTCACATCTTCAAGCAAAGAAGGCAAACTCCAAGTCTCTAAAGGAAGAAACTCAAAGGTAGTCGAGAAATGCTGCTACTTCAAGAAGACTTGCTAATCGACAATGGATTGAACCTCCTCCAAGGCAAAACAACTTCAGAAGATCATCATGCTCTCCCAGGTATGGATATTTTTTTCTTGGTAATTGTTACTCTTTCAGAAATTTTGGACATAAAGCATTCCATTATAAAATCAATATAAGATATAATTGTGCATGAAGCAAGAATGATTACATATTTTCAAGAAATGACCATATATCAGGAAATGTCCATGGATCTACCACCAAAAAATACAATCTAGTTGAACTGCTAATGAATCAAAACATTATATGCTATAAGGGAAATAATCTTGGTCACAAGGAACATGATTATAGGCTTGAAAATGGTCCAACCATAAAGACAAAGAAGTGAAATATGAAATGGGAAAGGAAAAATAAGGACAATTGCAATCTAGCATTGATCACTGAAGATAAAGAATATGAATGGTACATAGATAATGGATGTTCAACAAATATGACAAGAGATAAAAAAAATATGTTAGGCTAAAAGCAAAAAGCGACGGTGTTGCATTTGTAGATAAATCCTTTGTCAAGATACTTGGAAAAGGCATAGTAAGTATTGGAAGTGAACATATGAAAGAAAAAATTGTTATGCTGGTTTGGATTTGAAGCACAATCTTCTTAATGTTGGAAAAATGTGTGATCAAGGGTATAATTTCTTATTTGACTCCTAGAATTGCGAAATAAGAGAAGAGGAATTAGGAAGATTGGTTGCAACAACCACAAGATGACCAAACAACATATACATTCTAGATAAAGAAGAGAGGAAAAAATTGTAGCTAATCAAAAGAGACATAAAGATAATAAATAAGGGAAGGATAAGAAGACAAAATTAATGTTGAGTGCCATATGTTCAAGGGAGACAACCCAATAGAAGTAATTCACCCTTTACCATTGATGTCAAAGGGGGAGAGAAAATGAACTGTATCATGGAGTCAAAGGAAATGAAACATGGATATAGGGGGATGATGATGACAGGGGGAGCATGAGTGTTAACATCAATGACAAAGGGGGAGAAAGTTGGAAGAAATTTTAATTGATGTCAAAGGGTGAATGGGCCAACATTTTCAATATATATTTTTATTTTATTTTAATTTTTTTTATTTATTTATTTTATTTTATTTTTTTATTTATTTTTTTTTTTTTGTTTTTTTTAATGATTTGCATGCACAAATGAGTAAATTTTGATGCAAGGACCATCTAGATTGGTATCCCTTGTCTTGCAAGGTGGCATGCCTTGTGGGTCCTCTTGGTTGGAGATATATTAATGTTTGAAGTTTGATGGATGGGTTTAGCAACAACCTTTACCCCAAAAGTTTATGGCCTTAATACTTCATTGCTGCTTTCGAAGAAGGTCTAAAATTGTAAATAATTTTCCCTAAGTCCATGTGTCCAATTAGTCTTGAAATAAGATTTCATGAGTAAAGAAAATACATTTTTTAAAGAAGCCCAAGCCTTCATGTATAGGTCAACTTGATAAAGGTTCATGTCAGCTGTTATGAAACTAGCTCAAGAAAAGATAGAAAAGATAGATCTGTTGACAATAATACTGAGAGGGGGGGGTGAATCAGTATTATCTAATTCTTTTACCAAATCTTTCTTATTTTTACTTTGAATTATTTTAGCATACCAATACCATAAATAATGAGCATGAACAAGAAAATCAGACAGTCACATCAAGGAACACCAGATATAAGGTGGAAACCCAATGTGGGTGAAAACCACCTGCTGCAATATGTCTCTATCTTCTTTCAAATTAGAAACTCCTTTTACAATGGTCTTGTACTGGTGCAGTCCTTTCCCAGTACGCAGACTGCAACCTGCAGAGAGCTACAACTCTCTCTCGTTTTCCAGTCTCTCCTGGAAGGGAGATACAACCCCCTACTTCTTTTCAAGGACCACCTTTCATAAATTTTCAAACTGGATCCATATACATCAAATGATTATCAAGTACATGTAAATTATACAGTCAGCTGCAATAACCAGATCAACAATAACAGCACTGAACCCAGAACACCTTATCAACAAGACAAATTTAACCAACAAAAGATCTTAAAACAGATATGCAGTTTTTCTTTTTACTGGCCTGCGTCGCTACGCACTTCACCCTCTGCTTCTCTGGGTATACCCGCAGAGTTACTTTTGTTGTACTGCGTGGCCACGCACTGCTCCTTTCACTGATCTGCGTACAGTATGCACCAAAATGTACTATCACGCTGCGTACTGCACAGTAGGCACGCACCCATAAGAACTATTGCGCCGCGTACTATCACAGTAGGTACACACCCAGAAAGACTGTCGCGCCGCGTACTCAACCAGTAAGCACGCACCTGAAACACTGTCGCTCTGCATACCCACGCAATTCACCTTTGTCGCCTCTGCGTACCCACGCGCTGCCCCTTCGTCTCTTCTGCGTACCCACGCACTGACCCTTTGTTTCCTCTGCGTACCCACGCACTATCACTATTGATCACTTGCGCACCTCTGATTAGGGCCAAAATACAGTCAGATACTCAGATATGATCTTGCGCTCGAGAGATCACCCTTCACAGATTCGCTTCCAACTTCTCTTCTAAAGATCAAGCTTTTTAAACCGAGAACCCAATATCAGATCTTAAGATATTCAATACTCAAAAGATGCCAAAGCCAAATGATCTCCTTAACATTATATAGTAGAGCTCTTCCTTAAATCATGGATTAATACCACGGGCCGACACCATAATAACACAAAACCGTTGGCTAAATACCATGAGAAAGCCCACGTGTGGGCGCTTTACTGTCTTGAAGTGTGTGCACTGGGGTATGCACCCCATGAATGGGTAACCCGCGTATTTGGATGCGGTCCCTGCACGGTATACCTATGGGTACGCACCTCCTGAACTGTTCTCCTACGTACTTCTTTATTTTCATAAAAAATGAGAGCCATGCCATGGGTGTTGCCATCAAGTACAACATCTGAAACATATAATCATACCAGAACCACCTGTCAACAAAGTGGTTGCTGGATGGACAAATAGATCTATGAACTCATTGTAGGTGTAAGGAGTCTCAAGGGACTTATGGAAAATGGGACTCCAAAATATGATAGACCTGGGATTTCTTTTGGTCTCAAGCTTCCTAATAGGGAAAGGGAAGTTCTCTGACTGATAATACAACATAAGATGATAGATGAAAGTGGTATAATTGAAGACTCCTTCATCATCCAGTCTTAGGAATTGATCATGAATCTTATTGGCAATGTAGGAAGCATAGTCATACTCTACAATAGGTGGCTGTCCAGGAGTAAAAATTGACAACAACACTAGGGTTACCTCATCAACGTATTCACTAGTGTTAAATCCCATCACTAAAGATATCATATCCACTATAAGTCTGCTGATATCTGTGAAAAAGTTATGTACATAAGGAGGGGGGCTTTTGGGCTGATGTTTTTCGAACATGAAGGTTTGACAGATGCGAATGAGTTCTGATTAGGGTATTTCAGTGGATTTCTCAAGTAAATATCCCATAGAAAGGGGAGTTAGGGCTTAACGAGGGGAAAATTGTAATATTTCATTTGTGGATGCAACTGTTATGGGGAAAAGAACTGTTTGACTTGGGGACATAACAACTCTTAGGTTTGGATCAAAATTTACTTGGCATTGATGAGTTATATCAGGAAAAACATGGACTGAAGGAAGAAAATACCTGGGAAGGTTGGATTCCCACAGTCCCAGGATATCTAAGCCATTTAGGTAGTTATCTCTGGATTGGCAAAAGACCTTGAGATGATTCTAGTTAGTGGATAGGTCCTTTATTTGGAAGTCTTTATCTGCAAGAGGCAGATAGTCTAGGTCCTTATGAGGGGCATTGAGTGGTGTGACGTTTAAAACAACAGGGGTTTCCATTTCTAGTTCTTGTGGATTCAAAAATGGAATTTGGGTTTTCTGTGAGAAAATAGGTCAAACAGCAGGTTTGGGAACCTATATAGTGAAAGAAAGTTTGGACTTGTACTGAATTTAGCTCTTTCTTGTGGATTTTTCAGTGTAAAACAAAAACTTACAGGGTTTCAGTGGAAATTGGATAAATACTTGTAATGGGGAAGTGAATAGTGCAATGGAAGGTTGAATAACAGGTTCCAGAGTGTGTCACTACAAATTTTCTGACCAGGTGGCGGTTGGAAAGCTTTGGAAGCTAACTAGGACATTGCTTTGCATTGGAACACAGTTTTCCATCTAAAACATTGAAAATGACATTTCGTTGGTTTTATTCACAAAATTTAGGTTGGCAGGGGTTTTGGTTATCGAGCGAATGACATAGGAAAGACATGACAATTTTTCGTATGCGAAGGGCGGTAAGTGGTAAGGTGTCGCACCGCTTTTGGGATCGGGCGGTATTTAGCTGGGAGCCAGCGATCCCATTGATCGCATGACGCGTGGCAAAGGTAAGAAATGAAAATCGCCTGGTGATCGTGCGCTAATGTGCGGTCACCAAGGGGGCACGATATCAATAATGGTCGTCGGATGAGGAGAGGGTGATCAGACGGGCGATGGGTGAGTGGTACAACGGGGATTTAACTGTGGTGGGCCCAATATAATTAAAAAATTAATTAATCATATTGGGGTGATTATGATAGGTCGGGGAGGTTCTTAATTAACCGTGAGGGTTAATTAATTCCTTGCTAATATAGCGAGAGATCATTTTCTTAATGAGTCAATGATTAACCCATTAATCTGATTTTAACACTATTTGCAGTTATATTTAACCGGGGGTAGGATATTTAACATTTTGGGGATTTATTATATATTTAATAATACGGGAAAGGGTGAATGTTTTTCAGGAGTTATATAGTATAAGTTAGAAGTCAATATGAAACAATGTGATAAAAAGTGCTAAGTAAAACATCAGAGTGTACATTTAACTTAGGCTTAAGTGAAAAAAGGGGTTTTATGTAATATTGTGTACTTTTCCTAAGTAAAATAGGATTTTACTTAGGAAAAGATTTATGAAAGTGAATGAATAATGGTTTTAAGTACTTAGGCTTTTGAAATTATTGGGCCGAAGGTCTGGTCCCTCCAAAAGTTAGAGAAATGCTCTGAGCCCCTCTAATTTAGCAAATACCTTAGTCCTTATGGGAAATTATTGAATAATTAGGGAAAATGAGAAGGGGATTTAATCATTGTGACTTTGTTTTGTTTGTGATGTCTTCAATGTAGTGTATGCCTTATGATGAAAAAGTGAAATATTAACTCACTTAGATACATTTTTCATCACACATGATTCTACAACATCATCTACCTACCCTACTTACTTTAACCTAGCATTTGTTCTTCTTTATTAGGGTGCACTTAAACTGGAAAACCCTCTTCAACTTCCTTTTCTTTTAGATAATGATTTATATATAAGTATACACTTATTACAGCCAAGGGCTCAAATTAAACTATTGAGCTCCTTTTTATTTACTCTATTTATCTACTTATCTACCAAGATTACACTATTTGGTCAGATATTTATTCTCTATCTCTACAACATGAAATTGAAAAATGAATGAGCCAAGTTTAAACAATTTGACTATTCATGAATTGTGGCATAAGTAACAAGCTGCACACAATTTGTTTATTACAAAAAATGAAAAAGTAGGTGGCATTTAAACTTGCACACTTTCTTGGTCTTTTTTGTTTGGGGTTCATTTTCTTTCATTTTTTCGACCATCTTTATTCTTTTTACCCTTTGTTTTTTCTTTTAGGGTATACCCTCTTTACATTTTTTAAATTTTTTTATTTTTTAAAAAATATGGAAAACCTTTGCAACAAGAAAAGGTATGAACATATTACAGAGCTCATCAAGTCAATCATAACATATGATTCCTATTGGTATAGGGGCCTAACAGAGCCAACATGTCTCCTATGAGAGTCGACTAGGCAATTTTGAAGACAAATTATCAATTTATAAAATTCAATTTTTCTATTTCTTTTTCTTTTTCTTTCATGTGTCCAAATGGGACATATACAAAATCAATTTTCTTTTTATAAATTAATATATTTTTCAATCAATTGTGAAGACCAAACCTAGTTACAATTTCCAAAAATTGCCACCTACAGTGCAATAGAAGTTGACGCCATTTTATTCCATTACTTAGTTGGTACCCTCTTATACTTAACTCATACTTGTATTAATATTTCCTTTGATGTCAGTCTTATTTCCCGGTATATGCAAACACAACATGAAGGTCATTTAGAAATCAATAACAAGGATATATTGATATATTAATGGTGCAATTCAGTTTGAGATACATAATAGTTCAGGGGGGCTCATTTGTTGGTTGGTTTTACTAACTAATATTCGACAAGTGACCTTGATGATTGAAAGTCCACTATAGGTCATGTTTTCAACCTTGGTTCTAGACCTATCACTTGGGCTTCTAAAAAGAAATAGGCTATAACTCTTTCTTCAGAATAAAAAGAGTGTCAGGAAACAACTAATGCAAGTCAATCAATCTTGTGGCTTTAACAAATCCTTTTAGAGTTTGGATTTCGGTAGTAGAATTTGACCAACCTCAAGTTTGATAATTAGAGTTCCATAAAGCTTGTGAAAGATATAATTCAACATTAATACAACAAACACATTGAGGTACAAATTCACTTCATTAGAAAAAATCATTCATGATCGAGTTACTGAAGTTCATTTTTTCCATATAGATGTTCAAGTAGCAAATGTTTTCACAAAGTATCTTATAGAAGAAAAGTTTTCTAAACTTTGATCTATGTTAGGAGTTCATAAATTTTTCATTAAGGAGGGGATAACATATATTTCCTCCTTCCTTCTCCTTTTCTGTCACCTTTGTAAATCCTTCAATCAGACTCCAATTTGTTCTTAAATGGGGATGTTAGGATATTTAGACACTTAGGAGTTAATTAAGTTCGACTTGGTTTAATGTGTCCATTAGGTAAAAATTTGTTTCATAGCATGTTTCTTTAGGATGCCTTAATTCTAGTGTAATACAATAATAATAATATGTTATAGACACAAATTGATTTGATGGAAAATATTCTCCTCTATAATAATCTATATTAATCCATGGATTAATACTTGATTGGTCCATGATCTCTGTTTAAAGATCATGGAGGGTCATGGCTAATTTTCGATTATGACAAATCTCATATTTAAAATGCTTTGTTTTACATTAAAAAAATTGCCTCAAGTGGTCGTTGATTAAGGTCATGGATGGTTTTCATCCTATATGGAATACCATGTTTACCCAAACAAAACATGCACTCAAAATTTTCTATGTCATTAACACTCAAATTTTTTTACAAGACATCAATAATATTCTCTAACTTTGATTCCTAAAATAAAAAATCTCTCAATACTCTACTTTGCTTGCCATTCATTTCAATTGACCTTAAAAAAATTTCAATAGTAATAATCATTCTATTAACACAAAGACTCTAACTCAATGATGGCTTCTTTGGAATTACTTTGGCTTAAACTCTTTGTTTGACTTTTGGTAGAATAATTTAATTACTCATTTCTAATTTTCCTCAACTTGCCAAAATTTTCTCATTTATAGTTTCTTTGGAATTACTTTGGTTTAAAGTGTCTGTTTGACTTTTAGTTAGGATCATTTTTAATTTGCCTCAACTTGCCAAAACAATTTCAATCATGGCTCCTTTGGAATTAATTTCGCTTCAAGTCTCTATTTGACATTTGGTTATGATAATTTAAATACTCATATTTAATTTATGCCAAAATTTTCTTCCATGCATTGACTTGACCTTGCAAATAATAACATTAAGTTGATTAACTTTAGCACAAAAATCTAAATAAATCCATTACATTAATGATTTCTTCAACTTTAAAAAATGGAGGACACCAACTTTCATGCTTTCTCAAATTTCAAAAATGGAGGAGGACTTCAACTATAATGCTACGGAGCTAATAAATATAAATCTATTCTCCCTTTCATGCCATCTTTACACACATAGATAGGGGATAAACTCTTGTGAGCACTTCCTCTCTCTCCCTAATCCTATCCTTGTCTGTATGCATTACCATTCTTCTTTTAGAAACCCTTGCTATTTCTTATTTCACACACCCCAAATCAAAATGAGGTCATTGATCCTCTCACAAGTGTACTAATTGTTGGCTACAATTTTTTGTGCGTAAAACAAAGAAAGACCTTGTGAGTTAAGAATCATTGTTCTTATTCATTCGTTTTAGGAGGGGGGTCATGAGGAAGGGTGGCCACAACATGGTAAACCAATACGTTTGGAGACAAGAGATGATGTTGGACTGACAAGATGTGGAATGGGGTAGCTATCACTATATAAGCTCTATTGAATAGTAAAACACATTATGTAACGTGTTACTTAAAAAACCTTGTGTATACAAGGGGATTCACACATGCAATCATAAGACTATTCTCTCAACAACACTTGATACTCGAACCTTACCTTTTTTTGACTTGTAACTCAAAAATATATTACACCAGGCTGGGCTTCACTACCAGATTGCTATATTTTTCCCATTGAGGAAAGCATAGAAAGCCTTAATATGAAATTCAAGTTACTGTATATAAACCTACTTTACTAGATCACACTACTGAGGATAAAGGATTGAGACCTAGTTTGTTTAACCTGACTTTCAGGGATTGATAATTATCTTCTACCATGCTCCAAGAACCAAATACAAGCCATACCTTTAGGAGTTCCAAGTTCAAGTTTGGGGGCATTGTGGCAATCATGCTTGTCATTAATAATAATGTTGAAACTATTTATGGTGCTCTACCATCCTATTAGATATCAAGCATAATATTTCTATATCACTCATTAGCATGCCCAAGTTTCTCAGTTGCTGTGAATGAAAGATGCAAAACAGAAAAAGCTGTGAACAAGATGTGAATTCCTAGAATCTAACCGCACTGTATCAAATACATCATTACCAATATCATCCATCATATATGTTTATTGCAACATTGTCATGTGACAAAAGCAACATTGTCATGTGACAAAAGCACACAAATTTCCTCTTATAGTTGGTCTAACATATTTTCAAATTGCTTGGGTAGTCTCCTGTAGTTGGTCCACTTCTCCATCATTCTCCCCTTCAACATTATGGATACTTCTGTGCATTCTATTAATTATAATACTACTAATAATAATATAATAAATGAGGCTTTGAAATATAGAATTGAGATGCATAAAACAAATTTCTAATATGATTAATTGGTTTAACAATCTTCATAAAAAATCTCTACAATATCTCCATGAATATTACAACCAATTTTATACGATTTCCATCTTTAATTTCTCTCATTGTCATTATATTTGGTTATACATAGACTTCTAAAATATAAGATTACTTTCGTTATTAATTGTACCCTTTGTCTCCTAAATACACTAAGGAGACGTGGTCTTAAGATCATCAAATATTATTGTATACATTGTATTAATTGTAAAAGGACATTTTCTCTTAGAGGTGGAATACAATTATTGCTTTCTTATCATTTTAAGGTGCAAGGTTCTATTGATGGTGTTGGATGCCGCCAATAGCTAAGGGGTTTCCTCATTGTGAATTCCCAATTAGACCTCACACCATTTGGGATAAGAGCCTCATTTGGTATGTGGCCCCGACTGCCACCATGAATGTGTTGCTCCTGGTTGTCAAATGAAAAGATGTCAAAGAAACGGTAAGAATGAAGTGCTCAAATTATTGAACAAGGTCAACCCACCATTGACAAACTACAAAAGGATGTACAACAAAGTCACAACAACTATAAGTAGTATGCCATGAGAAGGATCAATGAGATAAAACCACCTCAGACATACATAAACAAGAACATGAGAGAGGTTAATTGCAAATTAGTTTGCAATAGGTCACCAACATGGCATGGAATAAGTAAGCATATACTAAAAAAAAAATATACATGCAACAACTAGAAACAAGTCCATAACATATTACTGGTGTGAAAGCACACATACAAATATAGTTAAAACACTAGACAACTAATACAACCACAATGAGTAAGCATGTGAACCCGTGCAATAAATGAAGAACTTACAATTATTGTTACGAATAAAAGTAGACATCCTAGAATTCGTCAAATCCCAGCATTGCAACATGGGCTATGCATACCATTATCCTATGCAAAACTCTAGCCTCACTACAACTCCTCTTACTAGCTACCAAGTGTTGGTTGTCTCTAGCTTTCAAGCACTGATCAACTATCTACTACTGGTCCTAGCTCAAGTGTTAAAAGCCCCCCTTATTACAAATGAGGCAAGAGGGTATATTTATAGAAATCAGGAGTGTAACCTTTCACCTTCCCATGTAATCTCTCTTGACCTTTCATATTCCTTGTGGTCATCATAGTCATATTTCCTAGTCATAGTAACCCTTCTAGTTGTAATTTAGATTTTTGTGACAGTCGTAGTTTCAAAGTGTAACTCAACTTGGTCTAATGCAACGAGAACAATCTTAGTCACAAGTCTCATTTGTAGATGCTAGTCACAAGTCACATTATAAAAGGCTAGTTGCAAGTCACATCAGTAGAGGTTAGTTGCATCTTCAAGTCGCAGTGTTAGACACATCTTCAATCCACAATGTTGGTTGCATTTTCAAGTCATAATGTTGGTCACATCTTCAAGTCACAATGCTAGTCACATCTTCAAGTCACAATGTCGGTCACGTCTTTAAGTCACAGTGTTGGTGACTAAAAGTGTGACTTGTGACCTAAAGGAGAAAATTGGTCAATTCTAGTCGTAGGCTGCAATGATAGAGGATATACAATGGTTATGCATGATGGAAAGAACGATTAAGGGCAAGACAATAATTTTCATGCTAAAAGTGTAAGTTGTTATCTCCACTAGTAGTGGCGACGTTTGAGTTCCAGTCTAAGAAGAAATTTTGTGTTCTGTTAGAGGTGTAGTGATTGTGAGTAAAGGGAATCTTGGAGAGTGAGTTTGTAAGAGGGATATGGAAATGAAGAAGGGTAGAGAGTCTAGGTGTAAAATACCAAGGTGAAATATATATGTAAAGCTAAGGTTCTGGGAATACAAATGGTTATTGAATCTGAAGAGACAAGGATATGAAAAGTCACAGGAGCAATTCATAATCTCAAAACACAAGGACAAGCGGGTTGCAATCGCAAAACCAGTGGCTAGTTGTGGGTCATAGATCTAGTGGTTAATCAAATATTTCTTTTGCAAGGCTAGGTTGAAGGTAGTAGTTGCGTCTTGAGGGGACTCATAGGATGAGAGTGGGTCCTAAGTCACATAGAGAGGATATGTCCCAAGAGAGGATGGATTGTGAGGTCATAGAGAAAACAAGTCGCAAGGTCACAAGGGAGAGTAGGTCACATAGAACGTTTACCTTCTTAGATGTGATCTTGTGACTAAAGAATGGTAAATCACAAATCACGATAGAAGATAGATCACAGGTCACATAACTAAATACCAAGTCATAGGATTTGTTGGTTTCTACAACTTTGAATACAACTTATTGACTAGGGGAGAGGTCACAAGGTTGTATAAGGGACTAGGTCGCAAAGGTTACTATCTTTTCTAGTCGTGATTTTGCAACTATGCGACTAAGGGATCTGAGCAACTCCAAGTTGCACAATGGGTTAATGTTACTATTGGTGGATATGCGACTTTATAGAGACTAAGATCGATGGGCAGGAGAAGAACTTAGATCTTTCAGTTTTTAGGGTAGAATTTTCGAAGTTCTAAGGAAACCCTAAATAAGTAAATAGGGAGTGAAACTCTAAGAATTCATTGGTAAAGCATTATAGAGAGAGTCTAGTAAAAGGATGATCAAATTCATTATTGAATGAGGACTCATGTATGGATGAAGCTCGGTTGACCCTTGCAACAATATGCCAACATTGAACTACTGATGACTTGTGTTGCATCTTATGGAACTAGACATAATCGTATCTTCTTCTTTCTATCAGTTTCATCTTGATGGTGATGAATATTGTAATCTAGTTGTGGCCTTGTCAAACCCTAGAACATAAAAAACACACATAAATATCAAAACAAGATAATATATACATAAATAAATAGGCATGAAGGAACAATGTTAAAAGATCCATGGAAAAATGAACGAATGTAAATGTCCTAAGCCCTAGTGTTGAGGATGAAGCAAGACATGAAAGCTTAGGTAATGTGCCTATAGAACAATTTTAGCTTCGATGATGGGTGCATTATTAAAGGGTTTTGACCATTATTATTAACGGAGATAACCATTACGACCTTGAAAAGCACAAGAGGATTCAAAATTTGAGATATGCTTAAAAATTTTGGGTGTTGTTGTAGCAATTACAACAATTGGCAAACCACTCATAGAATCTATCATCTCTGGCTACATCCCTATAATAGGTAAAGTATAGTGAATTATGTAAGGAAGTATTAAACTAGGTACTATGGGTACTCCTAGGGTTAATTGACCTTTTATAGATTACCCTTACCCTATCTCCTAGCTAAGCCTTATTAGCCATTGAAAACTAAACTATAATTTCACACACACCAATAGTTAATGATGATTTAGAGAATAAGGCAGAGGGAATTTGTATGAAGAAAATTAAAATGAGTTAATGGTTTTTCTTCACTTCCAACAACCCTATTTATTACCCCTACGGAGCCAATCCAAGAAATCACAAACATTGCTCTGCTACCAGCGACCCTGTTCAGTATGTTGGCGGAGTTGTTGTGTCACCTCTTTGTCCAGGAAGCCTTTCTCATTCCTTTACCATTTATTTAGTTCTATTTTCTTTATGTGCATACTAGAATAATTTATTGGGCATTTATTTCACCATGGCTGATGAGGGATGTTGACATATTTTTCTTGCAAGAGACAATGTTACTTTCTTGATAGAAACTTAAATATTTTTCTGATTTAGGTTTTCCCTCATGCCCTACTTCCACATCATATCTCCAATTTATAGGTGGATATTGAAAACACACTAGGACATATTTAGGACCATGCTAGATACAAGGTTAAGGTTACAGAAATAGGTCGTTTGAACTAATTTTAGTTTTGCATGAGTACCTACTTGTATTTTCCTTGTTAATGAGATATACTGATGCGAGACATGTTATGGATGTAGTTTCAATTACTGGTTCTAAGAGAAGCTACCCTTTGGAGCAACCACCATAGCCATAAGCAGCCATATCATGAGTTCATGCTTACTTATAATATTTGCAAAGAGCATGCTTAGAACCAGGCATGCAGAGACTGATGTAGTGTCATGCAACATAGAGAGTAGATGTAGTACAAGGTCAACAACTAGGGTGTGTTATGAATGAAGATGAATGGATGATGTAATACAACAGGAAGGGCTACAATGCAATGTAATTCTATGTAAATGCAAGGAAGAAATCAACTAATTGCATTTAAAATACCTGTGTAATGCATATGTAGATATTCCATGAATGTGATATAGCAAATAATAGTGCAGGAATATGAATGCAACCTAGAATCATAATATGGTGCAGCAAATTAAACTACCTACAATAAAAAAAACACAAGAAATCATATATAAACTGTAAAGAAGATCTTAGCAATAAAACCCTAATTATCAAACTTTTACAAATAAACCTTAATTATCAAACCCTAACTAGCCTAAACCTAAAACCCTAATTTAACAAGAGAAGAGGTTAGGTAATGTGAAATAAAAATTTCAATTCATATAGCGTAAAAGTTCTCAACCTGCAAAAAAAAATATGTCAGTGATTAGAACGAATATAAAGAATTGTGCAAAGACAATAATAGTTACCTGGGAAACATGCATAATAACAAGAAGGTCACACCTTTTGGTAGGAAAATATGCCTGTTACACAATATTTTGTCACTATCCCTGTACTCCTTGTTCCTTGATCTTGGAGGACCTCTATAGTGAACCCCACTTGCTTTGCCTTCATGGATAAATTCCCATTATGTCCCTATTCATGAGCAGATCATTTCCCTTTTACACCATTTCCCCTGAAACTTCTGTTTTTCCCAATTTACAAGATTGGCGCTAATGACCTTTTTCATCCCAGCACCGATGTGCCGAGATTAGCACTATTTCCCACGTCGATCGGTGTGACTGAGTTGTGTTCCAGTCACACGGGTCTTGTTATGGAAATATTTTTAAATTAGAGCTAAAGCTTCCATATCTAAAAGCTCCATAACAAAAGTCTGGTAAATGATTTGGACGGATGGGGTCAAGGATGACAGTTTGGGTCCTTTCCCTTATAATAATGGAACTAAATCAAGGGATAAGTCCTTATCCCATGAGAAGAGGATCCATATGCCATCCATCTTTCCTATATAAACCTCCCTTCTTCCCAAGCACAAACTAGTGACTAGTGTGAAAATCAAAGTTAGAGTTTTGGCTGAGTGTAAATTTACTATGCAAGCAAGCTATTACTAGCTGTAACCATATAGTTGTGTGAGGGAGAAGTGTGTTCTAGAGTGAAGCCTAAAGGGAAGAGTCTTCAAACTATTTTTGTTTGAAGCCATCATGAAGTGCTAGTAGAAGTTTGTGGGAACCTAGCCTTGTCAGAGGAAGATTGCAATGTCAAGACGAATGGTTGTAATATCTCTTTGAATATTAATATATGCAACTATTGTTTGATTTCCTACATGTTTTATAATATTACATATTCGTGTCTTAATGGTTATTGACTCATTAAGTAGGTTGAATTGTAATGTTCGTTATTATGTTTGTGTGCTATTGTTGTTTACTTGTTTTAGGAGCTCGAAGAAGGAAGTGAGAGATTGCTAGAGTGAACAAGCGAGGACATCATCAAGCAAGATAAGTGACCAAGAGGTAGTCCCTCTTGATTGATTATAACCTAAGGAAATCTTCCATAGAATGTATCTATTATGGCTAGACCCATTATCGGGCTAGAGGAATTCATTTGTGTCTGCACTTATAATTTTACTTCACCACAAATTGGCAACTCCGTTGGGGAGATCCCATCCTTTCGATTGTTTTGGATTTCATGATTTCATGAGAACTTTGTTAGTTTCATGTTTTCCATTTTGTTTTGTTACTTTTCTCCTGCTTACTGGCCTAAGTCTAAAATCCATAGTAGTAGATCTGGTCCCTATTTTGATTTTGATTTTGATTTTTTCTTAGTTCCCTCAGACAGGGCATTTAATCGATTGATAGTCGTGCTGATCAACATGAATTGTAGAGGAACAGTCACGTCGACCCGCCTCTAGCACTTGTTGTCAGTTAGGTAGTCGTGCCGATCCCTGTAAGTGAAGATTAGGGCTAGACCCCAATCTTGGCCAATGTGTTATGCTCTTGTGTTTTTGACCCTATGAGACTTTTGACTGTTTTCTCCCTGATTAGAAAGCTACTTTTTGTTTGGTTTTGCTTGCTTGTAGGCTTATCATCTTGTTGTTTAATTGATTGAGTCATTGAGTGGACAGTGACACTAGGACATCTAGCTAGTCATCCATTCAACAAGTTGTGGACTCATCGAGTCCAGTTGTGGGTGTGTTGGCTCCTTGCATTTGTTTTTTGTCCCTCTTACGACATTGGCCTCTTTTTGCCCAAGTTTGAAAAAGTTTTTTTTACTAGTTTGAACATCTTTTTCCGACATAGATTACATTGTCAGTCTTGTGCTTGGCAAAGTCAGTGTTTCATCAATTTGAATGAACTTTTCTTTTCATATTTTCATCTGCGTGAAGAGCTCATAGTCTCAAAAATGTTTTCATTGAAAGATTGTATGCAAAAGTTTGTTTCGTTGTTTCATGAGAAAGTGTGAAATTCTATCTTGTTATATAATTATGATTCACATCTCTTAAAAGCTAGAATTGCATTAGCATTTGCGAAGGAACAAAAAAAAAATCATTTTGAAAGGACTGATAGATAAGTGTTTGTCAGGAAATTAGGAATTGGAATGCATTTTTCATTAGTTTATTTTTTGAAAAAGTGAAGTAGTGAAAAATCATTTTGTTTTCAGTGGCTTGATTGTTTGCGTTTAATTGAGTAGTTTCTACCCTCTCTAGTGTAGGCATTTCATCAAATTGAAAGGGTCTTGTCCCATTTAGTTTCATTTT
Organism: Pinus taeda; assembly: GCA_000404065.3. Taxonomy (NCBI): domain Eukaryota; kingdom Viridiplantae; phylum Streptophyta; class Pinopsida; order Pinales; family Pinaceae; genus Pinus; species Pinus taeda. The sequence goes on along the minus strand of APFE030952902.1, from coordinate 27,774 downwards.
AGGTTTTTGGAGTAGCATAACTAAGACCTGAAAACTAAAACTTAACTCAAGATCAACTCTAAAATGAATTCAATTTACATAAGGCGCATTTTACATTAACGATCACATCTAGAAGGTCTAGGCTAGAGACATGTTCCAGTGTCTGTAAACCTATCAGTTGTCATTAGCTTCGGCATTATCTATTGCTAGAACAGATTGTGCTCCCTGTACCGTTGCATATATAACGGGAGACCCCACTAGGCTGCAATCCTTTTATCCTTAGGAAGCCAAGTCAGCTGCCTTACAAATATGATACATCGAACACAACATTCAGGGAGATTTCCTGCTTGTACTTCTTGGTTCATCGGGGAGTATTCTGCAGTTCATAGTTACTTGGTAATCCTATTTACCTAAATCATCCAGACTAGTCATTTGATCTTTTTGACTCATTAAACTTAAAAGATCATCGGAGCACTTGTCCTTTTGAGCTTGTTTCCAATCGAAAGTGATAGAGTCATCTTTTTTTCTTTCTTGGCCCTTAAAAAATGAAAGAAAATTAGTCATTTATGCATCTTAAATAATTTATTGCCCATGATCCAAAATGTCCTATTAGATTTTTGACCAAATCGTGAGTTCCCTTAAAAGGGAATTTTAAAGCCTTGAAGTTATTTGTTTTGTCAACTAAGACAAGGTCATCGTGGTTGAACCATCTAGTTCACCCATTTCCTCTTCCTGTCCTCTGTCTGAAAGATTGTTTGACGAGCCACTTCCTAAGTTATCAGAGCTATTCGAGGACCAAAATTTTGAACTCGCAATTGTTTTGAGTGTTCAGCCATTATCATCTCATCCTCTGCCTACTTTCGATTCAGGGTCATCCACTGGTCTTGAACCGAAATCTCTGGATAATCCCGTTCGAACTCCAGAGAACTCGCCAACCACTGATGGTTAACTTGGACTATTTATCTATCCTCTGAACCCTCTGTTTGAGACTGTTGAGATATCACCACAACTCCCTTACAATCCATTTGATCAACTGGTTGTTCGTTTGGAACTATCCCCCAGTACACATTTGGTTATTTGTCATTGTTTGTTTCCAAACATGGAACCTAAAGGTGATGCCCCAGTCACTTCTCCGGATGAATTTAAGTCTCAACTCCGCACACTGTTGAGGGGGAATAATTGTAGTTGCACTTCCCTCTTGAGGGTTTCCCTTATTCTGAAGGTATTCCCACCAACTTGCCACCAAGCTATGTGTCTTTAGGGCACTTAGTTTCAGGCACATCTAGTGCTTCATCACACTAACATAACTCTATTTGGGCTTTAGGTGTCAGGTTTGTTTGTCATGAACATGACCTCCCAACCAGTTGTTACTTCAATCTCGGTGCAACCCACCATCCCAAACACTCTTGTATCATCAATCCAAGTTACGCGTCAGTCTCAACCTATGGTTTCAAATATCGTCTTTGTAAGTTCTTCTGTCCCCTTAGTCAGTGTCTAGATTGTGCCACCACCTAGGGGTAGAACCTGAATTTCTCTATGGTGTCAGGTGCCACTATTGTGAGAGGCTCACAAGCTCACATGATTAGTATAAACCAACCCTCTTTTGGTATTATTTACAACCCTGCTAACCCTACTGGATCAAGCAATGTCCAGTACCAACAGGTCCAAAATCCTGGTGGTCCGTCTGGATCGAGCAATGTTCACTATCAGCATCCCTATGGGGCTCAAGTCCAATACCAAAATCCTTACATTCCATATGGTTCTCAAGGATTGGTTAATCAACCTTACACCCTCCAACCTAGGCATTACATCTAACCTCGCTACGGCCAGATTCAGTTTGGTAATTTCCCAGGAACTATTCAAGTACCCTTGCAATAGCAAGGACATCTTTTGCAACAATCAGGGAAACCTTTGTTACCGTAAGGGCAACCTTTTTTGTAGCAAGGGATTTCCATGCAACAACAAGGGCAAATTATCTTGCAGTAAGGTCACCTACAACAACCACAAGGTTAGTCCTTTCAACTGTTGTAATAGGCTACGTAGCAACAGATGCAATATGCTCTGCATAGCTCTCAACCCATACCCTTACAGGGCCAACCTTTGCAAACCCAGGGACAAATTTTGCAACCGCAAGGTCATCCCTTGCAACAACAAAAGCAACCAGGGAAACACCACCCCTTGTATACCTATCAACAAGGGAAACCATTGTAGGTACAGGTTCAAGGTCAAGTCCTGCAGCAGCAGGTGCAGAATCCTCTTGTCCAGGGTCAAAAAGTTTAGAATCCTATTGGCTAAGGGCACCAGGAACAAAATCCCTATGTCCAAGGGCAACAAGCGTATCAACCTTATGCCCAAGGACTGCAGGTCTAGAGCCCTCTTGTTTATGGACAATAGGCCCAATAGTCCTATGTTCCAAGATAATAGGTCCCATGCCCATATGTCCCAGGTCAACGAGCTCAATAGCATTTCAACCCATACGTTGCCTATCAGCAACCTGTGCATGGATAGTTTCAAGGTATTCAAGGTCTAAATCCTTCCTTCAATCAAGGAAATATGCAATGGGAGCAGCCTCAAATGCCATATGGCCAAAATCCCTCACTGTGGGGTCAAAATGCTTACCCGCAGGAATGGGATCCTTCTTATGGGCCCACCTATTGACCTCCCATGCCTTTTAACACTCAATTACTTTTCTAGGCTACACTTGAGTTGCTAAATGTATTGTGTCTTACGAATGATCTAATTCTTCATTCGCCATACTGGCCTTTGGTGCTGTCCAAGATACCAAGTGATTGCCCAAAGTTCAATGGAAAAGCTAAAGAAGATCCTCAGGCCCATGTGATGACATATCACCTCTAGTGCTCATCGAACTCATACGTGGACGATTCCATTTGTCTTCACCTTTTCCAATGATCCCTCATGGGTACCGCAACAAAATGGTACATCGAGCTAACATGAAGTACTTTTCATGACTTCAATTCATTAGCCATGGCCTTTCTCACACATTTTGAGCTGTCAGTTCGTTATGAAACGGACACCTATCTGCTCACATCGCTTAAGCAAGACACTGAGATGCACATCTTTGATCATATCCATGAATGGAGATGTAGACATTGACTGATCAAGTTTGAGATAGTCGATCAGTTGCTCATTGAATGGTTTACAAATCGTTCGTACCCCCAATTGCTCGGGATATAGCCATGGGTGGATGCGTCATTGAAGAGCAAGCCATCGCTCATGCCTAGTACTTGGACCTAGTCTACTCTCAGTCTAGCACCTTATACGAATTATTACCCAATGCTCTACGACCATCATATGATCCCGTGACATCGAAATCACTTGTTGTTCCTCCCGTTGATGGAGTTATGGGTTTAGTATCCTAGGCCCTTGCCAAAATTTCTTCCAAACAAAAGTCGGTCTCGAATAATGCTCCCAATAGCTCATCTCAAAACCCTCCAGGCCCTACTAAAACCTCAGAGGTCCATGCTATCCAATCTTCCACAGTGGACAAATACTCAAAAAGAAAAAAGAAAGGCAAAGGAAAAGCTAAAGCCAATGCCGCAAAACAGGGTCCTCCCATATTGTCTATTGGCGAATCTTTGCAACAGAATCCAAGTATCCCTGCCTCATTTGCGAGGAGGACCACTATACTAAGGATTTTCCACAATGATAGAGCTAATGAAGTTAGTCGTTAGCTCAAGGGGACCCTTGTTGTCCTCAAAGACCCTTTTCCGTCTTAGTAGACTCAGATGGTAGACCAACCCTGATCTGCTTCCTCTGGATCTCAAACATTAATGATGAGCACACCCATTAATGTGGCTACCTAATAAAAGGATTATCAAACTCCATCTCCCACAGTAGGGAAAGAAAAAGAGACTCCACCTTCTTCTTCTACCTCGAGTTTTGGCTCTCTGCATATCGAGTGCCCTAACCCTGATTCTGCTACATAGTCACCCTCTCATGGTGTGCTATGAAAATCCTCCTATAATCCAAACACCTGAGCCACTTAGCATTACAATATTGTTGAAGAATTGACTCAGGCACTATCAGCTATGTTGGCACTCAAGGTACTTCGAATCTGCCCATCATAGCGCAAATATTTGTTGTCATCTATCAGGGGCATCGATCCCACCGATTCTAATTTGATCTGTTTCGATCTAGAGAACCATGTTCCAAGACTCCCTCATCTGATTTTCTTTCTTATTCAGGTAATCATTAACGAAAAGACCATCCATTGCACTACCATCGATGAAGGTGCTTCTACCTGCATCATGTTAACTGCATGTTGAAAGGCTATTGGTTCCCCTACAATAAACTAGTCTCCGAACATATTGGAAGCTTTCAATGGGCATGATTCGTGACCTTTTAGTGTCTTACCTAACCTTCCCATCACCATGGAAGGTAAGACAATACAAGTTGAAGTAGAGATTGTTGACGCCAATCTCAATTAAAATCATCTACTCAGCCGAAGTTGGACTCATGCCATGCATGTCGTGGCCTCCTTTTTTTGTTTTGTGCAATTCTTTTGCCCCATCAAGGGAGAATTGTCACCGTTGATCAACTATCTTTCTTTGACTCTTCCCCATCTGATGGCAATGTACCGTATTTCAAGCACTTTGGTGCTCCCTTTGAGAGTGTGGGGGTAGGTCTCTTCAAAGATTCTGCCTTAATGGGGATTTTTCCACTCCCACCTTCTCATGTTGCTTCTGTTAACATGATCTTGGTCAAATATGATCCCTGAGTCATACCTATGCTAGATCTGGTTGATGCTTGGGGCGACGTCATGCCGCTTAGTCCCGCCAAAGTCAATTACGTGGAAATTTTTTCACTGTGAACTCTGCATCCTTTGATTCTCATATATCAAAGACCTCTCTCGATGTGTATTCTCAATCTCCCTAGCTTGGAACTTTGGAATCTTCTAATCCCTTAGCTGAGACCTTCCTCACTGATGAAAGTATCATGGAAATCATGTCTCTCGAGGAACCACCATGGATCGATACCCATCATCGCTCGTTGTTCCTGCCTCACCTGGTGGTCATGTCTATTGCTTTCAAAGATCCCTCTTCTCCATTGTTTATTGATGTGTCAATTCATCTTAACATAATTAAGATCTTTCAACTGAGGGCACCTTTATCCCCAAGACTTTTCACCCTCCCCAAGTTTTCACCGATTGTCCTCTGACTCGTAACCCTGCCTTGCCCAGGGGGCATGAGGACAAAGCCTTATATGAGTTCTACTCTATTATTTGGCTGAGTCGATGCTTACTCGTCATGGCAATGGTAAAACTCTGGTGCTCATTTGTGTTGATTGATTACCCAAGTCCCAGCATGGACTCTTACCTCAAAAAACACTATGCTTAGGTCATCTTACATGGTTACTTATGTACATTAGTGTGTGATTCGTTTCTGTATAACATGGTTTTATGTGATAAGTTTTCAAACAACCCTCCTGGTTACTATGTTTTTCTTGCTTTGTATATGTCTACATCTCCTCACGTTGGTTCCATCGATGGTGCTTGCCAAAGTACTCATAACCTCCGTGGCATGGGCTATCTACAACCCTAACGATGAGTTGATTAACCTTCACAATATCTACCTAGGTCATACAACCAACAACGTTGCTAACTATAGTGCGGTCATTGAACTATTATCAGAAGCCATTTCTTTGGGTATCAGAGAATTAGATGTCAACTTGGATTCACAGCTTGTCATCCTTCAACTCAACGGGCAATATTCCGTCAGGAACCCTCAAATATTATGAATGTATCTTCGTATCTGTTTATTGGAAAGGCATTTTGATTATATTACATATCATCATATTCCTAGATGCATGAATACATTAACAGATGCATTAGATAATTACATGTTGGATAGACATTTTCGAAACATGTAAAAGATAAGACAAACCATTTATACCATAATAGACAAGAAAATATAACACACACACACACACACACACACACATATATCTATATAGATAGATGTGTGTGTGTGAGATAATGTTTGATACATCCAAACCCCAAAAAGTAATGTGTGTCCATAATAACAACAGTGGCTCACAGGCCTTGTACATCCATGGCACACAGGCCTTAAAAAATATGTGCGTAATGGACCTAGAAACTACTCAGCATGGTGATCATAATAGCATGAGACAACACATACTACACAACTCAGCAATCAACGGATCCGATCTCACACTCCCACTGTGTGCCTCTGGTACCACCAAGGCATGTCTCCTATCCAAGCATACTCAGGGATACCATGAGTCAACCCCTTGAGGTTCCTCACAATCTCCTCCTTGTTATCACTACCTTCCTAATAAGGGGCGGCAACATCAATAGGACAAGGATAGTGCCTGGATATCAGGGACATCCTGACTGGCCGCTCTAGTCCAAGATCAGCATACACAAGAGATATGTTATAAACATGCATATACCAAAAATAAATTAAAAAACATCAAAATCAGAAATTTGGTTTGGTTTTTACCTTCGTCATCAAAGTCCTCCCCATCTGGCAAGGGCATATCTGGGTCTCCATGGAAATATGTGTCGCTGTACAGTCAGTCCTCCACGACGATTTTATATCATTGTAGCCATGAAAATAATGCTGGTCGGTAGCACATCTGCTAACCCCAGTGATATTGGGCATCAAACGACTCCAACGGGCCATCCACGGATCGTGTGGTGCTGGAGGATCAACCTTAGTCAACTAGTACTGGAACAATGGCACTCATTCCAGGAAAAAGTTCATAAGTACTAATCTGAAGCCAAATTACTTCAGATTTCCCACCTTGGCCTTGGACAATTGGCACTTGATGTTCATCTTCATGGCCTTTGCCGAGTTGAAAATCGTAGGAGCTGTGCAGTCAATAGTGTAAAGGAACTTCGAATATTGGTCTCATGTTCCACCTGGGACCTTGCCACTCTTTTATGGTCAATCGAAGCACCCTTAGTGTCAAATCCCACACATTGGAAACATCGATCTTCCCACTTTTGGATTTTAAGGCCTTAGGACAATGTGCAGCAAGCAGGGAAGATATGCTTGTCCCGACTAGATGTGACCCATAAAAATTCATTGGATCACCTCTGCAGGAGAGCCTAGTGATGAAGTAGATGTCTGAAGTTGTTAACTCTGGCTTCTAGTCCCCAATGATAAAAATCTAACGATTCATGTCCCAAAGGCTTATCAAGTATCAAAGCAACTTCAGCTGGGCTCGCATCCCCGGTGTAAGGAAAAATTTGAGGAGCCCACAAGCCCTCAAAGACTCTAGGAAATTTGGATCATTCATTGCCTGGGTGTCCACATCTTCGTGTTCTCTTTCCTTCCAATCCACCATTTTTGGTAATTTCTCTCCTACAAAAGCCATTTATTTGATTCAATAATCAATTTTGACACATAAAATTCAAGTTTTAGCAGTCAGTTCTTAAGAAAATTTGTTTTTTCCATATCCACAGCACCAGCGTGTATGTTTTAGAAATAGTTGCACCAATCGACGCATATGGTCATGAAAATAACCCTTGGTCTGTGCGATCTCGTGCTGAGAAATTGTGTTGACCGAGTGCGAAAATGTTTCTCAAAAACCTCCCTAAAAATCCAAAAAAAGGCTAAAAACATAAATAAATGGCATGAAAATGGAGCTCAAGACTTTGGCTATTACTTGGAACTGACGGCTCATCGATTGACCTCCCAGATCTCCCGCAATCCACTCCAGAAAAATTAGGGCAAAAGTGGGTAAAAAGTCTTCACTGCAAAGGTAAAATGGTAAATGGTAAAAATATATTTACTTTTCCGATTTTTATTCATTTTTTCATGAAAATATCAGGTTTTGTAAATATTTTTGACCTATTTTGCTTCAAGGACTCAATAATACGCTTTGCCTTACTTGTGCAACGACAGGTGATGGACGTTCGATGATGGTGATGAGTCATATTTCAACTCTTTTCTCTACTCGTTAAACCCATATGAAAAGATAGCCGAGTATTTTCCCCTTTTTGACTCATTAAATAGAATAAAAACGGGGGGTCTGCCTTTAGCTCCTTTTCGACCCTTTAAAAATGAAAAGATCACCGAGCCTTTGTCATTTTGAACCCGTTAACAGATGCAAAATGTCATGTGCCTAGTGTAATTTTACCCCTTTTCTGGGCTGGGAGGTACTATTTACGATAAAGGTACTCCTTAATTGAAATGGTCAAGTGGTTCTCTCAAGTATTAGTTTCTACCTTTTCGGGCTTGAGAGACACAAATGTACGAAAAGGGACCATGTGGAGTTTTTTTTTACGTGTCTTTTTCAAACTCTCTAAACATGAAAAAGATATCGAGTTACACCTTTGTCAGACTCGTTAAATTATTAAACGACATCAGATTCGTCACCATGACAAACACAGCTTATCCTTCCTAGGGCTCGTTAAAATTACTAGGTTAGATTCATTTGAAGGATGAACTTACAGTGCAAGCATATGCTATACCATTCAAGCCTGCGATTAAAAAATAATTGGGGTACTCACTAAAAATGATGAGGGGGAAATTTGGAAATCTATCGAGTTGTGTTGGCAGCTTACTCTTGAACACGACACTTTGTGCTTCATGTCAGGGTGGGACATCTTCCTTTGCATCGTTGACCTACCTGGGTTTGGTCCATTCATTTTTTCCTTCCATTTGATATTTACCATGTCATTATGACCACTGATCCCATGGATCCAAAAGCTGTGAAACTTCGAGTTGTGTCGTCAATAAGTTCAAGAGTTGTCCTTCTATAGTTACACTTACCTCTGATTCTTTGTATCATCCAAAATCATTCTGCATCCTCTCGTCTCGTGTCGATGATGTGGGTATCATTATGGCCCTCCTTTGACATGGTCACTTTCCATTGACATCAACTCATTATCGAGGAAGTTGATTGAGAGACTCCCTTCCAGTACCTTAGAGCTTGCATGCCTGAATGCCAAATTCTTCGCACTCGATGACAAGTTCACATCATTGGATTTCGAACGAGTGATTTCACAGGTGTTCAACTTTAGTTCCTGTATTCACATTCTATGAATGGTGATGATAGTACCTTTAGGACCATTGTCATTATTGGTTGTTTCTCTCACCCTTGTTAACAACTTACATCATTAATTGGTAATCAAGCAACTTTCTAGCATGTTCAACATCAACACATCTATTCCCATGCTAGGATCTTTACTTTGATCTGGTCGTGTTGGAGCATAGGATCCTGGACTCAAATTACAAAAATGTCTAGGGTGTGAAGTAACCTGACATGGTTATGATGATATGCATGTCTCTTTTATATGGTTGGCTACATCCAGACCATGAGTTATCATATGTGATCTTTCTCATTATTGAATGGGTGAAACCATACCTTGGTTTCATTATGATCCTCTTTGATGGATGACTGTGCCCATGCCTGGATCCATTTACATGTTCATTCTCTAGATGGCTGCATCCATGACATGATTAATGTACCATTTGACAGAGATCCCAGTTTGTGTATATGTGTATGTACATGCTTGCAAGTTTTTAGATGGCAAACTAGTTCCTCGCACTGATTTATAAAGAAGCATTTCATCCCTCACTCCAGCTTGACCTTCACGCTTTAGGGGGACACAACATTTTGTCACTGTCCCTATACTCGCTATTCCTTGATCCTGGAGGACCTCTACAATTAACCCTGCATGATTTTCCTTCATGGCAAAACTCCCATTATGTCCCTCTTCATGAGCAGATCATTTCCCTTTTGCACCATTTCCCTGAAACTTCTGTTTTGCCCAATTTACAAGATCGACTCTAATGACATTTGTCTTCCCTGTGCTGATGTGTAGAGATTAGCACTATTCCCCATGCTGATCAATACAACTGAGCTGTGTTCTAGTCACGTCATTCCTGTTATGGAAAGTTTTTTAAATTAGAGCTAAAGCTTCCATCTCTAGAAGCTCCGCAACAGAAGTCTGGTAAATGGTTTGGCTAGATGGGGTTGAGGATGACAGTTTGGGCTCCTTTCCCCTATAATGATGGAACTGCCTCAAGGGATAAGTCCTTCTCCCATGAGAAGAGGATACATCTCCCATCCATATTTCCTATATAAATCTCCATTCTTCCCAAGCACAAACTAGTGACTAGTGTGAAAATCAGAGTTAGAGTTTTGGCTGAGTTTAAATATACTAAACAAAAAAGCCGTTACTAGTTGGAGCCATCTAGTTGTGTGAGGAAGAAGTGTGTTTGGTTTGGAGTGGAGCCTAAAGGGAAGAGTCTTCAAACTATTTCTATTTGAAGCCATCATGAAGTGCTAGCAGAAGTGTGTGGGAACCTGGTCTTGTCAGAGGAAAACTGCGACGTCAAGACAAATGGTTGTAATCTCTCTTTGAATATTAATATATGCAACTATTGATTGATTTCCTACATGTTTTGTAATATTACATATTCGTGTCTTAATGCTTATTGACTCATTAAGTAGGTTGAATTTCAATTTGTCTATTAATATGTTTGTGTGTTGTTGTTTACCTATCTCAGGAGCTTGAAGAAGGAAGCAAGAGGTTGCTAGAGTGAGCAAGCAAGGACATCGTGAAGTAGGATAAGAAACCAAGAGGTAGGCCCTCTTGATTGATTCTAACCTAAGGAAATATTCTATAGAATGTATTTATTGTGTTTAGACCCATTATCCGACTAGAGGAATTCGTTCATGTCCACACTTTTAATTTTACTTCACCACAGTGCCAAACAAAATTTTTTAAGACAAGCTGCAACTCTATCCTAGTAGACAAAATGATACACTTGAAAGCCATGATCATCCATCCATGAAAGGTATTCGTTCATGCTTAACCCTAAATGTAGTGCAAATGAGGCAAGATGATATCTTCTTATAGAGGAATTTTCTAGATAATATTATTCAAGCCAATCAATAATTTTATCATTATATTGAGGATGATCAACATGAAAACCTTCACAATTTTCCAAATAAGGTCATCCATTAGGTGAAATAGAGATACCAACAAGATATAGTGCAGAAACCCTAATTTGAGGTTGTTCAAGGATTTTGTCAACGACCTGAGGACCTGACATAACCATCAGCAAAAGCTGAAGTGCCCCACCATCCTGACAAATCTATGAACCCTCAAATGGAAAGTCATAAAATATCAGTGGTTTTGTAAGATCAACATACAAATGCATACAATCATCACCAGTTGTTACAAGAATATCATCAGTGAATATATTATTGGTTTGGTCAAATTTTCTAGAAAATATCTACTAGTTGTTCAAAATATTAGAAGGAGGTGAATCAACAAGATAAATCTCTTAAAATAACTTAGTAGTGATGTTTTCTTGCTTGCTTATAGTGGAGTGAAAGACAACACCAACTTGCACCTCATTATCACCTACATGAGCTAAGGAGGAATCAAAAGGATTTAAAACAATTACCAATGTGCTTTCTGCAACAAATGAATCAGGGTACAAAGAGTCTTTCATAGAAGTTGTATATGATCTAGAAATGTGTCTAAAAAAAATACTCAGATAAGGAGCTTTCCAGGATGAGCTTCCATCTAGAAAGATGATATTGAGAGGAGAGTGGTTTGTGGAAACACTAATTTAACCTAGCTTAGGGATCTCGTCAGGATCATGAGAACTTGACATAACCATCAGCAGAAGATGAAGTGCCTCAACTTCCTGACGAGTCCTTGGGCCCTAAAAAGATTGATCATCAAATCTTGGGGATTAGTGAGGCCAACAGGTAAACATGGATAGTTACCATCAAAAGAATTATTAAAGACATTATTGATTGGATGATATTAATAAAGCCACTGATTTGATTAGAATCAACATCTAACTGATGAGATCCTTAAAGGATTAAGAATGATGATGAATCGACCAAAGGGTTCCCTTGAACTTTTGGGAATGCAGATCATCTTCTTCACATGTAAAAAATTGTAGATCAAAAATATCATGAAAAATTGAATCAATATTTTCATCCTTTGAATGTGAGGAAATTTTGTAATGCTCATGATAACAATCAATATTAGCATGTTGAATATCTAATGAATTTTCAGGAACTACTCGCGTAGTAGAATCATCAAACAAATTAGGGACAATGGATGGAAATCTTTGGATGAATAAGCATTAGCTCCAGTTAAATGAGATCCAAGAATCACATCCTATACATTAATATCAGCTCGAGGTACCAAAGGATTAGCATGCACGTTATGCTTAACGAACTGAATTGAACACCCAACTTTATCTGACAAAAATCTTTGTGTTAGGGTCATGGATGAAGGAGGATGTAAAGGACCCTTAGAAGAGGCATCACTTTCAACTAGATCTCATTCAATATTTTGATTTAGCATCAAATTATCAACATTTGTGTTATCCTCTATGGACTTGATAGGACACTCATCTTTATATGAGACAAGAGTGGGGTGATTACAAGCTGGTGAATGAGGGAGAATAACATAAGGATATTCAGGCAAAGATTCAAGAAGACGCTTAACATGTTCAAGTTGAATTTGATCAGTAGAGAAAGATGTTATTTCAACTCGATCCTTAGGTTGTCCAATTTCAATAAGATGTATCAGAGGCTCAAGAGCTGGAAAAATTGATTCCTTTCCTTGCAAACACCCTTCATCATCTAAATTATTGATGACAACAATTTCATTATTTGATGAATCTAAAGGAGGATGAAAAATTTCACAAGTAATAATTTCCTCCTTAGAGGTATGAGGCTTTTCCCGACTCGTAGAGATTGGCACAACAATATTAGGGATAATATTTGGCCAATTTGTATCTTTCAGATTATCATGATGACAATCAGAATTGGGATTTGCTCCATATTGAAAGTGTTGTAGAGAAACATAAACCAAACATCGAAATTTCTTACTCAAATACATTGAGTTTACATATCTTTCAGAATATTCACAACAAAGATGAATAAACCTATCAGCAAAATCCTTTAATGATTCTTTAGGTTTCATTCTAAGCTTATTTATCCTTCTAAACACATCTTGAAAATCTTACCTATCAAAATCTTGTCAGAGCTTACTGATGAGTTGCTCGAACAAATGGATGGAAGTTGATGGCAACATATGGATGCATTGTTTGATGTGGCCTTCAAGTGTCAGGGTACGAAACATGCCAATAACATATTTACAATGTATTATTTTAGAGTGACAGAAATGAATAACTTGGAGCATGTGTCCAAACATTGTTGTTCAACCCTTTCCATCAAACTTCCACAGTCACAGGTGATAAATTATTTCCACGGGGACCAAGATATTTATGTTCTTAGAAAAACACCCCGGGATAAAGATTTGATATGAAGCCATTTATAGATATGATAATAAACAACAAACTCCAAGGACTCAAATTTTCATATGTCCTCCTTCTAACACCAAATACGCTGACGGTGTTGGGTGTCACCAATAGTTAAGGGGTCTCCCTAGAATGAAGTTCCAATTAAACCTCACATTTTTCTGATAGGAGACCCATCTGGTATGTGGGCCTAGCTGCCACCATGAATTTTTCACAATTGGATTTTAAATGCAAATATGCCATAGTGAGGAAAAGAATGAAATTCCTGAATAATGGAATAAGGTCAACCCAAGAGTGGAAAACTACATAAAGTGGTACAAGAAAGTCACAACAAGCAAAATAAGTATGCCATGGATGCGAAGGATGAGTGAGCCAAAAATGCCTCAAACATACATAAAAAAGAACATTCCATAGGTTAATTTCATATTAGTTTGCAATAGGTCACTTGCATGGCATGGAATAAGTAAGCATAGATTCAAAAGAAAAGATACATGAAAAACTACAAACAATTCCATAAAATATTGTTGGTTTGAAAGCACACATACAGTGAAAGCACCATCCAAGAGATACAACCACTATGAGTAAGCATGGGAATCAATGCCATAAATGAAGAACTTATTATTGTTATTAAAAATACAAGTAAACTTCTTGCAATTGATCAAAGCCCAACACTGTAACATGGGATATTCATACCATTATCCAATACAAAGCTCTATCCTCACTACAACTCCTCTTACTAGCTATCAAGAGTTAATTGCCTCTAGCTCTTAAGCACAAATTAGTTATCTAGTGTTGGTCCTCACTCAAGTTCTAAAAGCCCCCCTATTACAAATGAGTCATGAGGGTATATTTATAGAAATGAGTAGGGTGACCTTTCACCTTCTCTTGTGATCTCTCATCTACCCTCATGACTCTTGACCTTATGTATTCCTTGTGGCCACAGTCGCAGTTCCTAGTCATAGCCACCCTTGTAGTTGTAATTTTTATTTCTAGTGACAGTCATAGTTTCAAGGTGTGACTTGGCTTGGTTACATGTGATGAGAATAATATTATTCACAAGTTTCATTTGTATATGTTATTCATAATTCCATCAGTATAAGCTAGTCATAAATTACATCAGCAAAGGCTAGTTGCATCTTCAAGTCACAGCACCAGTCACATCTTCAAGCCATAGTGTTGGTCACATTTTCCTCTTCATGGTGTTGATCACATTTTCAAGTCACAATATTGGACGCATCTTCAAGTCACAGTGCTATTCACATCTTCAAGTCATAATGTCAGTTGCATCTTCAAGTCAGAGTGTTGATGACTAAAACTACGACTTGTGACTGAAGGGAGCAAGATGTTCAATTCTAGTCACTAGTAGCAATGATGGAGGGTAGGAAATGGCTATTGATGATGGAAATAACGATTAAGGGCTAGAGAGTCATTTTCATGCTCAAAGTGTAAGTTTCTATCTCCACTAGTAGTGGTAAAGGGTGGAGGTTCAAGTCTGAGAAGCAATTTCATGTTGCGCTAGAGTTGTAGCGATTGTGAGTAAATGGAATCTTGGAGAGTGAAGGTGTAAGAGGGATATGAAAATGAAGAAGAGTAGAGAATCTAGGTGTAAAATACGAAGGGGAAATATGTATGTAAAGCTAATGTTTATTGAAGATGAAGGGTTATGGAAGCTGAAGAGGAAAGGATATGAAGGGGAATAAGAGCAAGTCACAATCGTAAAATAACAGGATAGGTGGGTCACAAATCACAGAACTAGTGGCTAGTCACAAATCTATTGCCTAATTGTAGCTTTCATTTGCAAGGCCAGGTCACAGGTAGTAATTGTGACTTGATGGGACTCGAAGGATGATAGTTGATCATACAGGTTGCAAGAGAGGATAGATTGTGAGGTCATAGAGAAAATAAGTCACAAGATCGCAAGGGAAAGTAAATATCATAGATTGTTGACCTTCTCAGATGTGATCTTGTCATTATGCGACTAAGGGATGGTCAGTCACAAATCACAATAGGAGGTATATCGTAGGTAGCATAAATATATAGGTTGCAAGGCCTCATAAGAGACAAGGTTATAGGATTTTTTGTTTTACGCAACTAGGATTGCGACTTAGTGACTAGGGGAGAGGTCAAAAGCAAGGAGAGCTTGTAAGGTCATAGAAGTGACCAGGTCATATAGGTTACTATCTTTTCCAGTCGCGATTTTGTGACTATGCGACTAAGGTATCTAAGCAAATCACAAGTCACACAATGGGTTAATGTTACCATTGATGGATTTGTGACTTGATAGAGACTAAGATCAAAGAGCAAGAGAAGAACATAAATCTTTCAGATTTTAGGGTAGAATTTTCTAAGTTCTAAGGAAACTCTAAATAAGTAAATAAGGAGCGAAACTCTAAGAAGCCATTAGTAAAGGATGGTAGAGAGAGTTGAGTGTAGGGATGTTCAACTTCATTATTAAATGTGGACACAAGTATGGATGAATCTTGGTTGACCCCTGCGACAGTATGCCAACATTTAACTACAGATGACTTGTGTTGCATCTTATAAACCTTAACATTATGATATTTTCTTCTTACTATGAGTTTCATATTAATGGTGATGAATCTTCTAATATAGTTGCAACTTTTTCCAAAACCTAGGAAACACAAAAACACACATAAATACCAAAAAAAGATACTCTCTTCATAAATAAATAGGCATGAAGGAACAATGTTACAAAATCCATGGAAAAATGAATGAATGCAAATGCCCTAATCCTTAGTGTCAAGGATGAAGCAAAATAAGAAATCTCAAATAACGTGCCTATACAACAATTGTGGCTTCGATGATGGTTGTGTTATTAAATCATTTTGACCATTAAGCCCTTGAAAAGAATAGGAGGACCCAAAATTTGGGATATGCCTAAACATTTTGGGTGTTGTTGTAGCGGCTACAACAGATTCATAAGAATTTATTAACTTTGAATTGTGAATTATCAATTTCATGTTCCATTTTTGTCTTATTATCAACTCCACCAAATTGTGACATGAAACCTTCTTAACATTTGGAAAATTTCATAATTCACATGGTAGAACTTACCATTCATGGGTACCCTAGCTAGAGCTTGACATTCCATTTTGGCACCCATGCTAAATTTTTTCATAAGCTTGGGAGCTCTCTTATTCTTGCAATTATTTTATGTCAAAGCTACATGACTTCCTCTCAATTTTATTTTTGGCCATGACTCACAAGGCTCCCACATTATTTTGTTTCAAGTGTCACTACTAAATTTCATGCCACTACTTGTCCTTTTTTGCCTACTGCCCGCTTCAATTTGTCATATGTTTCTCATTACTCGTACATTCTCTTTAGTTACTTCCATATGCATTTATTTCCTCTATAACTCATACCTCTATATCCATGAAGGAAACATATTGATGACTACCCATATCTTGCACATATTTTCTACATTTTGCATAAGTATGTTATGTGCACTTGGGCCTAATTTTTTTGGCCCATGAAACGCATTTCCTTCAATATATTATAGAATTCTTTTATGATGTTTATAGGCCTTAATTACATGAACAAAAAGAAAAAAAATAAAAATAAAAAAATGAAATATGATAAAGAGCGAGAGAATGATGAAATAATAACAATCGTTGTTTTTATTGAATTAAGGCTTCTGTGATTCATATCAAGTTTTTGAGACATGTTTTTCAGCGATAAGCACATCAAAATTAATTTTTTGACACGTTTCAAACCAGCAAGTGTGGTTGATCTTCAGGACAAGATGAAGAACCACATCATGGAAACAAGTTAAATAGAGAGGCCGATCATTCAAACAGCTAGACAGAAACAACTACTTTTGACCAAATGAAATGGATACAATGAACTGGACCTTAGCTACAACTGACTGGACCAAGAATTGAGGGAAAGGTTGATAAATAATTAATTCATTAAATAATTAGTTAATTGTTAGATTTATTTATTTGATTTAAAATTAAATATATATCCTAAATAATTGTTAAGGGACATTATAAGTTATTCCTTTTCAATTTAAAAGGCTACAAATAAACTTATAGTACTATATGAATGAAATTTTATTAATTAAATAATCAATTAGTTAATTTGTTTACTAAGTTTATTTATATATATGTAAAAATATATATATCGATTTTTTATTTTAAAATAAATTATAAATTCACCATGGATAGATTAAAGTACCACTATAAGTGTTTTTTTTTAATATGTTTATTAAATATATTATTTTTTACTTCAATTAAAGTTATTAATTAGGTTAAATATAAATGTCTACTAATATTAATCAATCACTTAGTTAAATTGTTTAAAAACTTTATTTATTCAATAAGAATGAAACTAATTAAAAATTCAATGAAAGGAATATAACAAGAACCTATATTTAAAAACTAAACCTAATAAATAAACATTACGTTAAGTTATATTATCCTCTTATTAGAATATAAAAATAAACTTATAAGAATATTATTACAGGAACAAACATAAAATATTAATGAAATAGGAAAAATAGAGATGGTACCAAAAAAAGAAAAACAACAACTATAAATCAATAGAAAAGGGAACAAAAACAACCCGAAGTCGAGGGAATATAACTAGAAAGGAAAGCGAAGGAGGGTAAATGAGGGGGGGGGGGCTAAAAGGAAAGGGCGGGGATCCAACAATGGTTAATCTTCCAGCTGTCATCCCTATAAGATTGCTCAGCCTCCTTTCGATTTCTATGGCTTCCCTAAACTTAAGTTGATGAAAAGAGAAATCTTGGAAATAACCTAGACCTCCTCAATACATATATGATGCTTAGACTTCTCGACATGATCAGCCAAAGGCTAAATACTAGGTCCTTCCATGCATGACGTCAGTTGCTTGCTCATGAATCCTCTGATTAATAGAGCAGTTTCACCAACATAGGGGTTCCCACAAGAATAAGGAATAACATAAACACCTTTCATGTCCTTGGGGTCAATAGGGTCTTTTACAGACCTAAGGGAGCTACAAATGGTGTTAAGGAGTCTAAAAGTGGAGCAAAAATTATGCTTCCTAAGAATCCTCACGATCTTTTCAGTGGTCCCCTAGACGAAAGGGATATGCACCCCTGAGATTCAGTCTTTAGGGTCTTTCTTAGGCTTGGGCTAGTTTCAAGGAAATCCTTCAAACCTTGGTGCCTACTATATCCATTATTAATAAAAAACATCAAGGACGTGGGATTACTCCTCATCAAGTTTCTTTTCATCAAATATTCTCAACGCCCAAGTCGCAAGCTTGTTGAGAACACCCAACTTTTTACGAGGGAAATGATGAGAGTTGGCATGACGATACTACTCAGTATGAGTTTTTTTTCGAAACACCCGGTGGGAGAAATAATCATCATCTTTTTTCGAAATAAGAACTTCAAGGAAAGGTAGGCATCCATCAACTTCTTATTCCATAGTAAACTTTATGGAGGAAGATAGATCATTGAGATACTAAAAAAACTGATCTAACTCTTCTTGGCCATGAGACCAAATGACACAAGTGTCATCCATAAACCTTTCCCAAAACTTAGGTAGGAGTCGGGCTGAGGAAAAAGCCTTGGATTCAAAGTCTTCCATAATAATAGTATCAACAACCAGGGATAGGGGGGAGCCCATGGAAACTGCACATGTCTACTCAAAGAATTCTCCTTCAAAGCAGAAAAAAGTAGAAGTAAGACCAATCTCTACTAAATGAGCAGTATTGGGATTAGTGAGGCAATTGATGACCTCAATAGCCTCCTTAATAGGGATGCAATTGTAAAGGGAGACTGCATCAAAACTAACAAGAATATCCTCAAGGTCAAACTTTATTCCCTTTAACTCATTGAAAAACGCAAAAGAGTCTTTGACAAATAGCTAGAGAAATTGTTCTAGAGATCCTTTTCAGGGGATTCTTATTAAGATGTTTGTAGCTACCACTATTACACAAGTGATTCAACATCTTCCTCTCATAATCCTCTTTGTCAAGGATAATAGCAGCCCCACCTTTGTCCACCTTAAGAACGACAATGTCATGGTTATGCCTCAAGGATCTGAGGGCATCAAATTCATCCCTGCTAATATTATTCCTACGGGGCTTTGCCTTCTTAAGGATTACAGCACAGTCTTGCCTTATTATGTCTTTAATATTATTAGGTAAGCCCATAATCCCAAACTCCACGTCACACATAATGTCTTCCACATGGATTTTTCTTGGAGCAAGGGAAAAATTTAATCCCTTATTAAGGAGAATATAAACAGAAGGGGGAAAGGAAAAACTAGAAAGATTGACTAGCTTATTTCTATAAGAAAGATTGTTATTGTTATTATTATTACAATTACTATTTATTATTATTATTATAATATTCT